>VMDR010034188.1:0-11134 GCA_007922815.1 Macrotus californicus
AACTCAAGGCTATTCTAACTGGGTTTTTAATGACGGTTGTTTGTCATTTTATGTTGGGGGTTGGGTAGGAGACAAGGCCGAACTGCATAAAGTAAACGTAAAATTTACAGGAAGGCTAAAATAACCAAGAATATCAAATAAACTAATATTTTAAAAAGCAAGCATATTGATAAGTAGTAATCATTTAAAAAACTAAAAGTTCAAGATTTTTGAAAGTGTCAGACTTTAGGGCTGAATATGGAAGTGTCTTATAAAGGAAAACACAAATATTGGTCCGCACTCCCTCCGTCTTCTGCCCCTAAACCTGCGCCTCTCTAACTTCTCCAGTTTAGTTAGAAACACCATCCTCCACCCAAACGCAGTCCAAATGTAGCCCAAATCCATGACCTTCTTTGAATCTTCGATGCCACCGCCCTAGTCTACACTGTCGTCACTCCGTCTTGGACTCCTGTGAAAACCCTCTGCACGTCTCGCAGCTTCCACTCGGCCTCCCTCCCATCCACTCTCCTCACAGCAGACAAAGTGCTATTTCAAAAACCTCACGTGTTTTCTCACAGCAGAACAAAATCTGAACTCTTCTTTTCCAAAGTCCTGCAAAATTTGTTTCTAGCCGTCTCAACTTCTCGTTTTATACCACTGTCTTTTCTCGCCCTGTGTGCTCCAGCAACAACGGCCTTCCCTCTGCTTTAAACACACCGTGCTTGTTGCAGCGGGAGGGGCCTCTCGCCTGCTGGTCTCTGGCTGCCATGCTTTGGCCCTGATGGGTAGGAGGCTGGTGCCTTGAGCATTCTCCATGAATAAGCAACTTGTCTATCTGATCTTGTCAGCGCTAGGGACAGTGCCTGACAAATAGGCACTCAATAAATATTTGTGAAACCAAAGAATAAATACTTGACCAAAGTTTTATTTCTGGAAGTGTTTTCTTAAGAAAATGTTGAACCTCCAGAAAGGTCATTGAAGAAATGTGCTATACATACAGGGGTGGGCAAAAGTAGATTAATAATAATAAATATAATAATACAATAATTAATAAATAATAAAACAAGAATAAACTCTGTGTTTCATGTATTCATAACTGTAAACCTACTTTTGTCCACCACTGTATATGCACAGGGCTTTATTATTTGAAAAGGAGGCCTTTTTATAACCTGATTTCACAGATATTTAAAAAATCTAAGTGAAAACACAAAAATCTTGCCGTATATCTGAAGTAATCATCATCAAATACAGAGTGACTGCCTTCATCTCTCAAATATCAAAAGACTGATTAGTAGCATCTAACATCTTGACTGTAGGAGACCTTGACATATGTGTTCAGTGGGCTATAATGATTCATATAAATTAGCTGCCACATACTTTAAAGCAGACATTAATTTCCTATCATCTATTTCTAAAATGAACTACTAAATCCTAAGTTCACCCTCAGTGAAATGATTGGTCACCCATGGAGCTTGGTCTCAATGAAAAAGCCTCATTTGTAAGTGCCATCTGTCCTAGCGTGGGACATATAAGAGAGAAGCAGCATGATGAGCGGCACGAATGACATATCACACTCTGAGTAGGTACTCTGGAATGCTCACCTCCACCAAGCTGGTAGCTTGGTAAGGTTACAGGCTTCTTATTGACCTGTAGGTGTCAGAAAATGAGTAGAATTTCTAACTCAAACAGAATTCTCTAGTCCTTAAGATTTCCTTGAAATTTACTAGGCTACCTGACCTCAATTTCTAACTTGGGGAAGATTATCCTCCAGGCTTGGCAAATCTAGCCATTACTCCTGAACCAGGTTATAACTGATTGACAAAGCCTTTGCAACTATTGGTACAATCGTGAGGGAATATTGGCTGTGTAGGTCCTTGCTATGTATTCCATTGTGTCCTCTCAAAAATCTATATATTCGAAACCCTAATCTCGACTGTGATCATATTTGGCAATAGACCTTTTAAAGAGGTAATTAAAGTTAAATGAGGTCATAAGGGTGGTGTTCTAATCCAACAGGATTAGTGTCCTTACAAAAAGAGAGGCACCAGGTCTATGTGTGCACAGAGAAAGGTCACTTGAGGACACAGTAAAAAGGCATCTGTGTGCAGCCAGTAATCAGCCATACCAGCATCTTGATCTTGAATTTCCAGTCTCCAGAACTGTGAGAAATTAAACGTCTGTTGTTTAAGCACCCAGTATGTAATATTTTGTTATGACAGCTGAACAATGCTAATACAATCCTTCTGATCTACTCTGGTCCTGGGGTGCTAACATTTACCTCACCAACATCCCACATTCTCTTCTTTCAGTCACTTCCCTTGCCTCACACCCAAGAAACATTTGACTTTATTGGGAATGACTCTGCTAGAGTGTATATGCCAACCATAGACAGGAAGACACAAGTAGCTTAAATGAAGACACTTTTAAATACAGTCCTGGGAGTGAAACCTAGGTACAGAAAATACTCAATAGCTGCACAAAGTGTTTTTGTGCAGCAACATCTGTTCTCAAACAAAGCTGCAGTTTCCACATACATAACCTCAAGTAAAAGTTGTAAAATAAGTTTCTAGCATCCTTTCTAGACTAAAACCAAAACCTGTTATAATTAGGGGCTAACAGTACACCAAGAGGCATCCGCCTTTCTCCAGCTCTCAGTGGTAGCTGCTCAAGTTCTTCAAACAATATGAAGTCTGGATACAAGGGGTGGGGTACCAAGTAAGTAATCAAAGTTAAACAAGGTCATATATGTCAAGGTCTCCTACAGTCAAGATGTTAGATGCTACTAATTATTATGTTTGTCTAGTAAACCAAACTTGAGCAAAGGAAGATGCTATAACATTGAAGGATATTAGCTGTGAAAAAACAATACAAGAAAAGTACAAAACCACAATTTAAAAAACCCCAGCATGTTCTTCCCTTAAATTTAGCTTTGCCATTGAGGATAACATAAAACTCTAATCAGTAACTCTGGGGAAGAAAAACATGCTCAATTTATATTTCCATCTTCACCAGGTCACTCAATGATTAAGCCAAGGAAGAAACTGTATTTACTCTTGGAAATATCACAAAGAAAAAGATGATGACAGCTTCCAGTACTTTGCATCTCAAGGACCAAGACACTGAGATATAAGAGAACACCATTCTCCAAAAGACTGAGAGTCAGACTATCCTCGCTCCCTATGAGACCCAAAAAATGATGGTGACAGCCATCCATAGGCTACTCTAACCCAGGATTCAGAGTCAGAACATCCAGATATTTGGGTTCCAGGTCCTGATCATCGTCATTCCTGGAATAAGCTGGCTCCTCCAGTGGGTCAGAGAACCCTGCAATGTCACATTCATGCCCTACTTAATTGATGAGAAAACTTGTACAAGGTCAGACCATAGCAGAATGAGGGTCTGTGTCCCAGCCTGCCAGTTCCTTTCTCCCAAGTACCTCAGACCACCTCAAACCCTAACTGGTATCCAGAAAGAGAGACTGGAAGACATAAGCAAATCTATTAAAAACCAGTTATTTTTCTTTATGAGTTTAATTTTTATCTCAAGAAGAAAAATCCCCAGCATTGGTATTAAAAACCAAATTGATAAAATAATATAAACATAGATCCCAGATCCAACTACAAACTCTCTCAAAAAGCCAAACACATTCTCAAATTTTTTTGGTTTCTTTTATCTGGTTGATCTATAATCTACCTGATTAATCTGACTCCAATTTGAAAGATGAGAGGATGCCAATTACCATTAAAAAACATAAAGTCCACTCATTCAGTTTTAAAAAAGAAATTCTAGCAACTCAAACTCTCTAAGTAACAACATTTTGCTCCAAACTTCTATAATTCTATGAAATAAATGACTATTCTCTAAATGCTCACTCAGTCTGGGTATTTGCCAACTTGTAAAAAGCTGGTAAATTATTATTCACAATTAAAATTTATTGAAGACTCACCTTCCTTTATGGTTATAAATTCTTAAGCAACAGTGCATGGCTACTTGTGTTTTACAAGCCATTAGTAGCAGCTTTATCTGTCTCATGAGGTACAATGATGAAGGTCAAGTGACCCTAGGGATCTTCAACACACATTAATAACCTGGCCTGATGTATGGCCTTGAGGTCTTCCTGGCATTCATAGCTGGAACATTTTAAGCAAAGAGATGTTAATGGATTCTAAATTGTGTTCCATTAACTATACATTCTTTATTGTGAAATAAACTGTTTTAAAATGGAAAACAATGTACTGTGGTGTTAAAAACACATATATGGAAGTTAGAATATGTGTATTTCTGCCCTTCTCACAGGATTCTTGTTGTTTCTGCCTTTTTCACTAATTATGTGATCTATATTAAGTGATTTCACTTCTCTGGGTCTCATACTCCCCAACTGTTCAATGAAAGGGCTAGAGCAGGTGACCTTAGGCTTCACGAACCTAGGAATCTTCCACTTGTTTCTCCTTATTGGACTTCCTCCATTTGCTAAAGTGCTCCAAGTGAGATCTTTGCAGGTTTCCTCCTCTGTGCTCTTTGTAGAAGTATAAATGACAGAATATAAACAACAAGATATGCAAATAGAAAAGAGGCTTTTCTATGAATAAAGCTGATTTAGGTCATTTTCAGGAAATTTTTACTTTTAAGTCAGGAAAATAAAGTGAAGGAAGTCTTCATTTTCTAGGATTTTGTGGGTGTAAAAGAATTTTAAAAAGGGTGAGAAATTTACCCCACTTACATCAAACAAAACAAGTTTGTAAAAGGCATAGCTATAAAAGTGAACAGACTTGGGGAAAAAACAGAAGCACATCAATATAGCAAAATTGAGTTTAAAAAAGGGTTAATATAAACATAAAACACAAAGATCTCCATTAATAAATGGATAAAAGGCATGGACAGTGAATTCACACAAGGTAAAACAAATAAGAAGCAAACATGTGGAAATGGCTTCGACCTTATAACTTGTAATTAAGAAATAAAACTGAAACTAAAAACAACAAACCAGTTAAAATTAGCCAAAATTTCATAAAAGAAGAAACGTAAGCAAGACAAATTTCAGAAGAAGTCATAGTATATGTGCGTGGTTTAATGTACTGAAAGTTTGCTACTCCTTTTGGAGGGAAATTTAGAAATACACACAAATACACATATAATGCACATGCACACACACATATATAAATTGGTCATAACCTTTGACCCATTATTTCTATGACTTGAAATTTCTCCAAAAAAATAATTGAAAAGAAAGTTATTTGTACAACATTTCTAGTCATTATGCTAGCAAAAAACTGGTAATAGTCCAACCATTCTTGGTATTGGACATTTGGTTACGGCACATGATCAGTGGAACATTATGTGACCATTACAAACAAAATAGAAAAACTATGAAATATCATGAGACTGTTTATGTAGAACACAGAATTATACACACACATATTATGGCTATGTAAAAATATACCACATGTGGAAAGATTGGAACATGAATATTGAGAAAGGGAAGACAATCCTATAAGAATATTGGATTTTGGTTCTGGCAAATAAAGTAAGTGAAATTATTTTTTCTAGCTTTGATGACTAATGAGTAGCCTAGATGCTACAAGTTTATTCATTTACTCAACAAACATTTATGGAGCTCCAACTGTGTGCCAAGCTCATAGTTCTTGGCACTGAGGCTTAAAAACTGACTCACATTCTCCTGGAGTTTATAATCCATTCCAGTGGAGGCAGCAAACCAGTAAATAGACTCATGATAGCTCAGATAGAGAGAAGGGGTGGGGAATACATCATACTATTGTTAATTGTTGTTAATACATTACATTATTGTTAATTGGTGTTAATTGTCAGGCAAAGAATTAAAATGGAATGATTTCTCTGAGAGTAACTTGATGGTTACTTTAGATTGGGTGGTCAGAGGAAGACTTTTGGAGACATATCATTTGACACAAAATCTGAATGGCTAGAAGGAGCTACCTAAGCAATATCTCTCGAGAGAAGATGGTAGAAGCAGAAAGACATCTCCTAGCAGAGAGAAAGCCAAGTCTACAGGTAAGATTTAAGTCTGTTGTTTCTGAGGAGTCAAAAAAGAAAAAAAAAGACCAGAGTGGCTGGATCACAGTGATCCAAGAGGAAAAAGACACAAGGTGAAATAGGACATAAATTACGCAAGGTTAAGGAATTTGAATTTTTAACCAAGTGGGATGGGAAAGAGACGACAATCATAATTTGATGTACATTTTTGAAAAATGTGACTAGTGTTATGTGAAGAATAGGTTGCAAGGAATAAGAGTGGAAGCAGAGAATCCAGTTGGGAAGCTACAGCAGTGATCCAGGCCTGAACAAGGGTGATGATAGTGGGAATAGAGATAAGTTAACCATTCAGAATCTCTACTGGAGATGGAGTCTATAAAATATCTAGTGGATTGGAAAACATGGCCACTGGAGGGGAATGAGTCCCAGAGAGTAGAATGGGAAAAAGAAGACTCAAGGAAGACTGTAACAGGATGAAAAGCAGACCTAAAGGAAATGTTCCTGAAATTAATGCTACAAATAAGCATTGGTAGCAGCAGGTAAAGAACAGACAAGTTTGGGGAGACCTTACTGTCCAGCATACCTACCCAAGTCAGTCATTCTAGAGAGTTTTCTCACTGAGAAACAGAAGAGCACAATTTTCCACCAGAAAGAGTGTGGAGTCATAAATTAATTACAGAGGCCTTGAATTGTAACCAGTCTAAGCTTCTGGGGAAGGATATGGCCTGGTTTCCATAATGTTTAAAACAACAAGATCTAGAAATCCATCAACTTTTGACACATGACCTCATTGATCCCCATAAAAATCAATCAAGCTTCTGATATCCATATTGACAAGCCATAGAAAATAAGTCTTCTTGTGTTTGTTTTTCTTTTTTCTCATGGGAAATGCTCAGACCAAAGGGAAAATACTTAAAGACCACCATCACACTAGTTTTCTCTACTTTCATTTTTAGAAGGGCATTGAGATTTCACAGTGACCTGAAATTCTCAGTAAATTTTATTGTATAGAGCTACCTATGCTTCATCTGGGAAGCTTAGCTTCCTGCACAATAAACTTTTAATTATTTATGGAGAACAACACTTGGACAAAATATGTAGACTCAAAAAACCTATTCCTCCTACCAAGTTAAAGGCACTTTTCATAACATTAGTAAAGTCGATCTTACCAACTTTTTGATTCCTACCCAAAAACTTGTTCTTTAAAAATGTTATAAAATATCAGGAGTAAAAAGATACTTTTAGCAAGATCGCCCTCTAAATTAATTTTATATGTGGACACACAATTTGATGAGCAAGACAAACCACAGAAGTATTTTTTAAGACAGTTTTTCAACTTTGAGATTTTAACATTCAAGAATCTCATATTCCCAGGCAGATGGATGAATCAACAGACTAGGGGTGGGAAAAGGCTTTCACCACATAGGTCATTGGTTCAAACCCAACCCAGCTCAGCTGGAAAGCAATTACCATCTGCTGATCTTTATGAAATCCACTGGTGGGCTAAATTCAATTTCTAACAAGGAAAATAAACAGCTACAATTTTTTGGAGCCTAGATGAGGGGCTAAGGATTAATTTAGTTGTTTTATGTCAGGATGGATACATGTCAGAAGTGCTAGTTTGCAGGACTAAGAATTTTCATCAATACAACAAGAATACAAAAGAATCAAGGAAATTCACAAGCGATATATGTATATCTGTACATCTATGTGTGCGTATTTACACATACATAGGTTGGGGCAAAAGTAGGTTTACAGTTATTCTTATGGAAAACAATATAATAATTAATAAATAATATGAGCATAAACTCTGTGTTTCATGTACTCCCAATTATAAACCTAGTTTTGCCCCACCCCATATGTATATAATGTATATGTGGATATATATACACACATTCATTTTCAAATATCATAGATCTTAATATTTGCAAATAAAGATTTATGCCATATAGTTCTGCCAACCCTCACCACTCACAGAGAATGCACCCCTAGACATTCAAGAATCTCATATTCCCAGTGCACCTCCTGCATATAATTTCTCCCTTAAAGGCACTATGATATAAACAAAGTAACTGAAGCAACTCTATTAGGTCTTTCACAGAAATGTTTGCATTTCCTTCAGCCTTTTCCCCACATTTTAATCCCATTAAGAGTCATACACTTCCTATGCATAGCTTCACACCACTCTTCTCCACCTTCATTGAGGTTTGATCCCTCTCTAGTTGAACAATCCTTGTACTGGCTGGAACCCTGGGTGGAGTCATTTTATAAAATGCTTTTCTCCCTTTGGCCTAGCAAAATCAACAAACTTCATGAACCTTTAGGACCCTAGTACTCAGGCAAGCCCAGAAAGTTAAATCTGCAAGGGTCCTCTGTGCTGTAACATTTTGCTAAATTGGTAGTTTAGCATGTTACGTTGGAAGGAGCAACTGTTTAGTCAGTGAATGAGACTAGCTGATTGCTCATTTTTTACCCTCAGTACAGCTTTTTATTTTCTTTAATTGTCTTCAATAGGATAAAGTCAAATTTTGCTATATTTTGTGAAATGTATGTATATATTTATAAAACTATTTGGAAGTCTTAAGAATCTACCTCCAGCAGATATCAGGAGTCCACAGATGCTAGTACATCATAACATGGGGCTGGAAGTTGGCTAAGAAGGAGATGGCTAGGACAAAGCCTGCATTTCCAAATCGGACTGTTGGAAGAATGAAGATGCTATTGTAAGAAGGCAAAAAATGTAAGAAAACTGAAAATGTTAGGTTTAGACATCTTGACTTTAAGATTTGTTGTGACAGCCACATAAACAATATGTAGCAAGACAAATCAGGAGAGAAAAGTCTGGAAAACAGAGTATAAATGCGAACATCTTCAGAGGGGAAGTAAAGCTGAAGTCGGGGTGTAGAAAACTGCTCTTCTGAAGTCAGTCAGTCCATGTGAACCCAGCTCTTCATGAGCATCTTGTGCACTGAAGGCCAGAATTCACAGGCTCGGACACTGTTCAACACATCAATTTCACAGTCACTCTTTCTTTATGTTGCAGTTTTTCCTGAGAACATTTGATCTTTATCTACACACACTAAAGTGACTAATTCAATTCAGTCAAAAAAAGGAAAAGAAAACTAGATGAAGCGCACTTTAGTTGACCATGTTAGCCATCTGCAAACTAAGTCCGGAAGAGTTCCCTCTGCAGGTCAGTGTTTCCCATTGAGTTAAGAGTCTGCTCCTTCAGTTAGCTGCCGTTCCATGGACCTCCATTTTTCTCCAAAATTGAGCAGAATTTGATTTAACTGCCAAAATACACAAACCAGTTTCTGAAAGCAAAATGTTAATTCATCAAGTCATATCCTCTTTTCTTGGCGGGAAGGTTTTTCATTACAAATTCAATTTCTTTAATAGAGATAAGGCTATTTAGGTTTTCTATTCTGCTTTCTTTTTGTTAAGCATGGTATACAATGATACCAACTTGAGAAAAATCTCATATTTTTATAATATCTAACAATAAAGAAAAATAGCTCTCCTTACAAGAAATCTTTTGTTTAAATCTTCCCTTTCTGTTGAAAATTAAGCCACCATGAACATGGAGCCAAAACATGTTGGTCTTTCCTTCTAATGTAACCCAGATGGACAATGTGCCACTCGGAGGCTGTGCAGGGGGGCAGCACTTCAGCAGTGGAAAGGTCACATCAGAATTAAGTTGGTTTCAGTAAAATGAAACCAAATGAAAACTTTATGTCTACCTCCCCAAATCTGATTTTCCAAGTTTTTCCGTAAAGACAAAGTCAGGCATAGAATCACGACAGTGTTACCTAAAACAGGCTCTGCTCTTCATAATCTGGAAAGATGCACTGGGTCACTGCCCAGAAAACTTCATCACTAAGCCCCTTTACACCTCTCATAGGAGACTCTGTGCCTCATCTTCCAGAAAGTGCTCCATGAATTCATTGATGGAACAAATTAATGAGTAAAATCACTATTATGTTTTTCCTTCTGACTCGCTCAAAAAAGTGGAAAGAAGCTTAATTTCAAAGTTTTAGAAATTAAGAGCTGTTTGCTCTGTGTCTAATTTAACATAAAACACATCAGGTATATACAATCCTTCACACCTATGTCAGGGTTGGGAGCACCCGCTTTTACTGGCTTCATGTCCAGCTGGCACACAAAGGGTTTAGAGAGAATTTAATTTGCCTTTGAAGTGTTTTGGTGTAAAACAGTGTCATTTATGGAATATTCTCAGGAATGTATCCTCAGGGGAACTAATTTATAAATTCAGCATCTGCTTTTATACATAGCAGATAGAAAACTTCCTATTATTTATCCTAAATTACCTCTCCTTTGTATTTAATGATTCCAGATTTGGTATAAATTCATTTGTAAGCACTAATCTATGATGAAATGGAGAAGACTAGATGTCAAGACCTGGACTACTTAGTGTGGACCCTTGTTCAGTCATCATTTCACGGCCCTAAGACTCTGCTTTCTCACCTGTTGAATAGACTGTATATGACCTAAACCTCCTAGGGACAATGTGTGGGGTCAGTGTGATAAGATCAAAAGAATTTATAAGCTGTAAAACCCTCCCCAAATACAAAATATTACAATTCTATCTCCACTGGCCACCTAAAATATCTCCAGCCCTTGTTATTTCAAAGGTGCCTGTTGTACTTTCCACAGCTCGATTGTGCTCTTTTGGGGTTTTATCTACCAGAACCAGTCACTCTGAGAAAGTCACAACTGGAGGATAACTCCTTGTTTATAATTCTTGTTTGATATTCATAACAATAGCAGTGGCTGATATTTGCATAGTGTTTACTATGTGCTAGACATCACTCTAAGCACTTCATGGAAATTTTTTCATTTAAACCTCATAACAACTTTACCAGCGTTTCACAGATAAGGAAACTGAGGAACAAAGAAGTTAATAACTTACTCAAAGTCACAGAGAGGGGTGGACCCAGGACGTGAACGCAGGGAGTCTGGCTCCAGATACACTAATCAGCAGCTTTACCACAGCCTCATGTTGGACTGACTTACAGGAATGAGTCACGTGCTGTTCTCCAAGTTTCATTTTTTGGGTTACAATGTTTTATGTTTTAGCCAGCAATTCACATCTTGGAAGCCAAAGTAAAATAAAAATAGAGAAATT
>VMDR010034189.1:0-11135 GCA_007922815.1 Macrotus californicus
TAATTTTGGTTAACATAGCATTTGTAATATATATCTCTAACATCTCAGACTACCTTCAAGTACTATTATATACTATAGTGTAAGAGCATACCAGTGATTTGCTCTCATTTCTCCTTCATGGCCTTTATGTTAATGTCATATATTTCACTTTACACATATGTTATAAACTCCACAATACACTATTATTGTTACTGATGGAAATGGAGTTTCTGCTGTCTCACAGAAACCATTCTAGGAGTCCCACAAGGAAAGATGAGGGCTGGTGAAAAGATTTATATGTGACACCAGATACAAAACCAAAGGAGTTTTGCTGGGTTTCCAATGTTTCCTCTCTGTGCATTCCACCTTGGAAAAACTCCAGTCTTGCCTTCATCGGGCCCAGAAATAGGGCCAGTGTCCTGACATTTGGTGCTATGACAAGGCTAATCCAGTCCAGCATTTCTCAGCATCTGACTAGCATAGCTTGCTTTCCTGGCTGTGCTCTAGCCTGTGCTGCTGTATCTAGGACCCAGGCTGGGCTTGGAACCTGCTTAAAGGCTGTTGTTCAACGGCCAAGTCCGTGTGGTTGCTAAAAAAGGAGAACAGGCCAATGAATGGGCAAACACATGTTGAGAGAGAGGGGGGGGAGAGAGAGAGAGAGAGACACTTTATTAGGTGGAATTATATTATGTCAGTGATGGGAAGGACCAGGCACATTTTCAAAATAAGCAATAAACTTCCCAAGATTTTGTGGGATTTTCATGGGTCCACTGTCTAACAAATCTATTTTCTCCCCAGGATAGACTGACAGGCTTCTTTTGTCACTATTTTGGGTCCTACTGCACATGTGCTTACCTCCCCCTTTTCTATCCCTTCCCACATTGATCTGCAGGGATGGACCTGGAGCTCCCTGGGGAGTGCAGGAAGCTGTAACTTCCTAGGGTGCCTAGCAGGCTGCTGCTTTCTAGTTTATAATGCTTAATAATGGCTGACACCCTCTGCTTTCTTCCTTTATGTATTTACCTTTACTATGTATTTACCTTTTCTGGTGTGCTTTCAAAACAACTTACAGTTTTCATCTACAAATTCACTGTTTACAAGAACCAGGTCAACACCGGTCGGCGAGTATGTCTGTCTTCTCGACCAGCCCTGCTGTTGGTTTAGATAGCATGCTGCAGGAACTGGTCCATTTTCTGACTAGCGTGTGGCTCGATAAAACATTTCTTTCAGAGAAGTTCGGTCTTGAAGCTTTTCTTATTATTTATTGTTTATGCTATTATAGTTGTTCCCACTATTTTTCCCTTTTCACCTGCACCTAGCCCCATCCTCTCCCTTCCCTCAGTCAATGCCCATATCATTGTCTGTGTCCACGGGTCGTGCACAAATGTTTTTTGAGGGTTAATTCCTTTATCATTTTTTTATCCATTCCCCTTCCCTAGTTAGGAGACTGGTCTGAACGGCTCTCGTCCCTATTCATACTAGCAAGCATCACGATCAGGAAAACTCAGAGGAAAAAGTAGGGACCTGTGGGGCGACAGCTGGCATAGTTGCTGAACCTAATAATAGAAATCCTCAGCCGCCCCTGCAAACGGAGGAAAAAGCCTAGCCCAGAAATAGCAGAGGGCCTGCCTTTCCAAGCACGGGAAATAAGTGGCGCTTTTAAAATCCAACCGTCTTCTCAGCGACAACAAACGGAGGAGCGAGTCCGCCTCCCCACCGCTCGGTCAGCCGGGCTCTGGAGGACTCACAGAAGGAGCCACTCCCTCCCCTCTGAGCTAATTGCTCTGGGCACCTCCGGAATCTACCCCCGCCCCCACCCCCTCTCCTTGTCCATTAGATACGCCCCAGGCCCCCAGGCAGACTACCTCCGCTATGCAGCAGTGTCTCCGAGAGGCTGCGAAAGCGGGAGATTGGGAAGCATTATCTGCCTTCCCCATTGTCACTAACTGGCAGGGGAACCCAGCACAAGCGCTTTTGCCTTTTGAGATATACAGAATTAAAGACAACAGGCTTCAGTTGCCCTACACTATGGGGCTCCTGTCACTCATCACTGAAGGGTATCGGATGGCCCCCTGTGATTGACTTGCCTTAGCTCCAACAGTCCTAACGCACGTCCAGTTTTCTATGTGGCATTCGGAATATACGGATAGCTGCTGAGCCAAGCAGCAAAAAAATAACTACAACGAAACTCCAGTCCAGCTTAACACGCTTCTCGGGACTGATGAATTTGAAACCGCTGAAGGGCAGGCGGATATGGACCCTCTGGTTTTCATCCAATGCTCCCAGGCAGCTCTCTGTGCGATAAAGATGGTTCCGGAAGCTAAAGCACGGGGACAAGGCTCCTTTGTTAATATTTGGCCGGGAACCACAGAGGCTTATTTAGACTTTATTAATAGACTACAGGAAGCAATTCGAAAACAAACTGAGAATCAGGAGGCAACTGAGACCCTTTTATTACAATTGGCTTGTGAAAATGCAAATAACGATTGTAAGGCTGTACTCAATCCTCCCAAAGTAACCACCACTAGTATTAGTCAGTTTATCAAGGCTTGTCAAAACCTAGGCACAGAACAACATCGAGCCACATTGCTAGGGGCGGCCATCAAAAGAGAAATTAAATGCTTTATTTGTGGCAGACCGGGGCACACACGTCGGGAGTGCCAGAACAGACAACACACTAGTCTAAAAAATGTGCCCAGTAAAGACTGCTCACGGTGTGGCAAGGGTAAACATTGGGCCAGTGAGTGTAGATCTCAATATGACAAAAATGGCAAGCCCTCCCACCTCAGGGAAATGGGCGGAGGGGCGCACACTCCGGTGCCCAGAACCCCAACAGGAGTTCTCCTCACAGCAGCAAGCAACTGCTCTGTGCTCAGGAATATGCTGAGCCTCTGACCTCCACGCCACCACAAAGGGAAGGGCAGGACTGGACGTGGTCACTACCCAAGAGCTCATCTTAGACCAGGATAAAATCCTTATAGCTCCTACTGGGTATGGGGACCACTGCCTGAGGGCACTGTTGGATTGATTTTAGGAAGGTCTAGCATTACCACTAAAGGGATTTTAGTCCAGCCTGGAGTACTTGATTCTGATTATCAGGGAGAAATCAAAATTATGATCAGAGCCTTTGGATATCGTGTCATTCCTGCCCAAACTCGTATAGCCCAACTTCTTCTTCCCTACATAGTGCCAGATACTCAAAATACTAAGAGAGGGGAAGGAGGCTTCAGTAGTACTAATAATCAATCTGTTTTTTAGACCACCCCCATTAAATTAAATAAACCTCTTTTAGAAATAAAAATCAAAGACAGAATTTTCCATGGCCTACTAGATAAGGGTGCAGATGTCTCTATAATTTCTAACCAATACTGGCCTCCAAATTGGCCACTAACAGAGGCCAACATATGCATAACTGGCATAGGAAGCAATTCTCAACCACGCAAAAGTGTCTCGTCCCTCAGGTGCTATGTCCCTGACAGACAGGAAGGGCTAATTCAACCGTATGTCCTTCCAGCCCGACTTAATATTTGGGAACAAGACCCTCTTACTCAGTGGGGAATGAAAATCATCTTCCCACATTTTCATTAATGACCACTTCAGATACCTCCTCTACCCCTCACATGGCTTTCAGATATGCCTGTGTGGGTCGATCAGTGGCCACTGAAAGGGTAGAGGTTAGAAAAAAACCATGAATTAGTAAAACAACAATTAGAGGCAGGGCATATTGAGCCATCTAGCAGCCTGTGGAATACTCTGATTTTTGTAGCTCCTAAAAAATCTGGGAAATGGAGGCTTACACATGATCTTAGAAAAATTAATGAGATACTTCAGCCAATGGGAGCTCTCTAACCTGGAGTCCCAAATCCAGCTCGCCTCCCTAAGATTGGCCACTTCTAGTCATTGAATTAAAAGATTGCTTTTTTACAATTCCTTTAACTGAAAAGGACAGAGAGAGATTTGCTTTCTCTGTCCCAGTTCTTAACAACTCTCAGCCATTACAGAGATTTCAATGGAAGGTTCTGCCTCAAGGCACGTTAAACAGCCCAAATTCTGCCAGTATTTCATCAATCAAACCTTATGACCTGTCCAGGAAAAGTTTCTTAATTCTATAACACATCACTATATAGATGACATCTGATTGCTGTCCCATCTTCTGAGATGCTAACTAAGACTTATGCTTATTTTAAAAAGTCCATATCTAATGCAAGCTTAATTATAGCCCCTGAAAAGGTCCAACAGGCTTAGCCTTGAAAATACTTGGGGCACATTCTTTTTCACTGGACAATTCAGCCTCAAACACTCCAGATTAATCCACCAGAGTGCCCAACCCTTAATGACCTCCAGCAACTATTGGGGGTTATCAACTGGATTCAACCTAGCCTAGGAATTACCACCCATCAGCTTACTCACTTATTCAATACCTTAAAAGGAGATTCTGACCTAAATTCCCCTAGAACTTTGTCCCCCCACGCTCTCCAAGAATTAGACCTTGTCAATCAGCATATTAACCAAAGACAGCTCACAAGAGTTGACTGCCAATTTCCCATCAGGCTATTCTGCTTTCCAACTTTAGGTAGCCCCACAGGATTAATTGGTCAACTATTACCTCGGTTAGGCATGATAGAATGGCTATTTCTCTCTCACCAACCTCAACTTACTATTACCCCTTATATTACAGCTCTATGCCAACTGATTATTAAAGGATGTGAGAGAACTCAGCGACATTTCTGCCATGATCCAGCCATCATTCACGTCCTGCTTACCTAAATCTATTTACAACAACTGTCCAGTCAGTTTCTGGAATTTCAGTGTGCTATCACAGACTTTGTTGGCAAAAATAGAAATTAGCCTGCCCTCAGACAAATGATTACAAAACCTCTCAATTCTCAATATTCATCTGAAAGAGAAAATTAGTAAGACCCCCTATCCCCAAAGCAAGGACTGTTTTTATTGATGGTTCAGGAAAAACACGGAAAGCCAACATCAACTGGCAGGAACATGAGGAATGGAAACACTGTATTTCTTATGGTCATGTTTCCACTCAACAGGACAAGATCTCAGGAGCCATTATGGCTTTCCAATAGTGGCCTCATGAGTCCTTGAATCTAGTTTGTGACTTTGGTTATGCTGTATATACTCTCCTTGATATAGACCAGGCTCTCCTTAAAGGGTCTACTGACCCCCCTCTACTTACCCTGTTTTTAACCTTGCAAACTTTGCTAGATAAAAGGGAACATATTCTGTTTGTTACTCATATGCGTTCCCATACAGGCCTCTCTGGTCCTATGTCTGAAGACAATGCCCAAGCTGATGCTCTAATGAGCATGGTAGATACTTTTCAAAAGGCTGTTGCTTCCCATCAATTTTTTCACTAAAATAGTCATGCACTTCACAAGGAGTTCAAACTCTCATGTTCTCAAGCCAAACAAATTATTAGAGAATGTCCAGATTGCCACACCTTAGGTAAGGCATTACCCTCTATTGGAATTAATCCTAGAGGCTTAGAGCCGCAAGTAATGTGCCAAACTGATGTCACCCATTTCCCCCCTTTTGGGAAGTTTAAATTTATTCATGTCTCTATTGATACTTTCTCTGGAGCATTGCATGCTTCTGCCCTTATAAGCGAATCAGCTAAAACCATCCAGGCCCGTTGGCTTGAGGCTTTTAGCCATCTGGGCCATCCACAGCAAGTTAAAACTGACAACGGGCCAGGGTATATAGCTGATCCACTTAAGATGTTCTACAAAGATGGGGAATTCAGCACAAAACAGGCATCCCTTATAATCCCATAGGCCAAGTAACTGTTGAATGTGCCCATCATACTTTTAAAACTCTTCTTAACAAACAAAGAAGGGGGAGCCAGGAAACCTCTCCCAGAAATCTCATAATGCTGTCCCTGTATACTTACAATTTTCTTAATTGTGATAATTCTCTTAATGCACCAATTGATCAACATTTCAATTGTCAAAAGATAGATAATAAGGGGCTCCATCCCTCAGTGTTATACAAAGATTCTGTGGGAGAAGGAAAATGGGAGGAACCAGTTGAATTGTTAACATGGGGAAGAGGGTATGCTTGTGTTTCAGCCCCTACAGGTCCTTTGTGGATACCTGCTAAAAGAGTGAAACCCTACCATGGGAGACTGACCTCACCAAACCTTGTGGACAACTCAGAACAAGAGGTTCCAGTGTCTTGAGGACCTGACTGACCAGCTGTCTCAGATGGTCATAACCAAACATCGATGTTGAATCCAAGCCTGTCACTAGAATGGGGGGAAGCAGACCACAGAGACCACTCCACCACCTGAACCCAAAGGGATAATGTGGGGAGACTTAACAACCCTTAATAGCAGGGCTGAAGAGGCCATGGAGGATGTAGGGGTACAAGACACTCCTGAAAATCAATTTCTAGCCTATTTGTCAGTAGTGTCCTCTGATTACATCAAAGCTGTGTTGATACTTGTTCTGTTAGCTTGTTTTGGAGGCTTGGGCCTCGATGCTGAAACTCAGCATATTTACCAGAGCCATATCCTTGATCCACTCATATTTAAGCTCCATAGCTGGTGGAATTCAGAGCTTCCTTTATCTAGCAACAATGCCAAATGGGCAGGAGGTGCTTGGTTCCCACCGGATGGTCTTTAGAGGAAATACAACATTGGTTATACGTCCCTGCAAAAACTGTTTATGTGTCAGAACATTTGCCTGCTTGTTTCTCCACACTATCTGACACTCTGTGTTTACCTATAACTTTTAAGTGGTATGCACATGCCATTGACAGTAAGGAATTTCAAGCTAATATCTCCCTCATAGAAGACATAGACTTTAAAGGAGAAAAGAATGGGGACAATAGTAATTCTCTAGATGTACCCCTTTGTAAACTTAAGACAAAAACTACTGAGTCTGTCACTTGGTCATTGTGTAGAGATCAACAGCCCTCGATCATTGATATTCCTAATACCCCATTAACAGCAGAAAACTGGGGTGTCATATGGAAAGTGTGTGCTGGTGTGAGTTCTACCACTGTCCCTGCCAAACTTAATCTAATGCTATATACTGGAGTATGAGATGGCACAATGGGGGACCTGTAGCTCCTATTATAAGAGTCATGTCCTTGAACCACACTAGCTAGCCCTTGGCATACTAACACTTGAAAAATGGGACTCCTGTTCATAGAATGCCTCCTAAGATGCTTTCTTTTTCTTTTTCTTTTATTGTTGCTCAATTACAGTTGTCTGCATTTCCCCCACGCCACTCCCCCAAACCCCAGTGAAACCTACCTCCCTCCCATGTTTCCACCCTCCCCCTTAGTTTTGTCCATGTGTCCTTTATAGTAGTTCCTGAAAACCCTTCCCTTCATTATCCTTTCCCACCTCCCCTCTGGGAACTCTCAGATTATTCTTACTTTGAGTGTCTGGTTATATTTTGCTTGCCTTTTTTTTTTTTGTTGATTATTTTCCAGTTAAAGGTGAGATCATATGGTATTTGTCCCTCACCACCTGGCTTATTTCATTTACCATAATGCTCTCCTGTTCCATCCATGCTGTCGCAAATGGTAGGAGCTCCTTCTTTCTCTCTGCTGTGTAGAATTAATTCCACTGTGTAAATGTACCATAGTTTTTTTTTTATTCATTCATTTACTGATGGGCATTTAGGTTGCTTCCAGCACTTGGTTATTGTAAATTGTGCTGCTATGAACATTGGGGTGCATAGGTTCTTTTCAATTGGTGTTTCATGGTTCTTAGGATATAGTCCTAGCAGTGGAATTGCTGGGTCAAAAAGCAGTTCCATTTTTAGTCTTTTCAGGAAATCCCATACTGTTTTCCACAGTGGATACACCAGTCTGCATCCTCACCAACGGTGAACTAGGGTTCCCTTTTCTCCACATCCTCTCCAACACTTGTTTGTTGATTTGTTTATGATGGCCATTCTAACTGGTGTCAGGTGGTATTTCATTGTGGTTTTAATTTGCATCTCTCCGCTGGCTAGTTATGCTGAGCATCTTTTCATGTCTCTGGGCCCTCTGCATTTCCTCTTTGGAGAAGTGTCTGTTCAAGTCTTTTGCCCATTTTTTAACTGGGTTATTTGTCTTCCTGGAGTGGAGTCGTGTGAGTTCTTTATATGTATTTTGGAGATCAAACCCTTGTCCAAGGTATCATTTGCAAATATGTTTTCCCATATAGTTGGTTCTCTTTTCATTTTAATGCTGTTTTCTTCAGCCATGTAGGAGCTTTTTAACTTGATGAGATCTCATTTGTTTATTCTTTTCATTATGTCCCTTGCTTTAGGGGACATATCAGTGAAGATGTTGCTGTGTGGAATGTCTGAAATTTTCCTGCTTATGTTCTCCTCTAGGACTTTTATGGTGTCACAACTTATATTTAAGTCTTTTATCCATCTTCAGTTTATTTTTGTGTATGGTGTAAATTGGTGGTCAAGTTTTTTTTTTTTGCATGTAGCTGTCCAGTTCTACTGATAGGGAACCGATCCACATGGCAGTGGTGAATGTAGCCAAGCCCTGATTCAGAAAGCCGGCGGGAGTGAGGCGGCACACAGGAGCCATGCCCACAGATCATTTTTCTTGTGGGGAACGAGGCCTGCATTGGACCTAGGCTGCTTTGAGGCTTGCTTTTTGCTAAAACTCCCTCACCCTGAATTGAGGCAATATATATTTACTCTATATGTTTAAAGTAACTTCCTAAAGTCTGTGCTAAACCTCCCAAGAATGAAGTGTAACCAGTTCAACCACTTTTCTACCTTGCATTTGCAAACATCCTTTTCTTTGTAGTAATTAGTTATAGGGAACCTATCTGCATGATAATGTCTTCTGTGGCTCAGCTCTGATTCTGAAAACAGACAGATGCATGTTGGCATGCAGGAGACAAATCCACGGATGGGTCTCCTGTGGGGAATCAGGCATGCATTGCTCCTAGGCTGCTTTGAAACTTGATCTTGCTAAAAACTCCCTCACCTGGGATGGAGACAGCAGAGGTTAACTGCAATCTGCGCTAGACTTCCCAAGTATGAATGTAAACAGCTCAGCCTTCTCCCCTTTACATTTGCAAATGACCTTTCTCTTTGAAGTAATTGGCAACGTTCTTTCCTTTGTTATCTATAAGAGGTAACCACCCAAAGCGAACCTGTGCATAGTAAATGAGGACCATCCTCTATGTAATGTGCCCAGAAAAGCAATAAAAGCCTGTCCAGGCAAGGCTTGGAGAGCTCTCTCACTCAGAGAGTAGCCATGCTGTCCCTTTTTCTCCTCAGGACTTCTGCAATCCATGTGAATTTGTTCATCGCAGCCACAACACACGGACCCCGCTGGTTGGAGTCCATATTGTTTACCACTGTTTGTTGAAGAGGCTATTTTTACTCCATTTTATTTTTCTGCCCCTTTTGTCAAATATTAATTGACCATACAGACTTGGGTTTATTTCCTGGCTCTCTATTCTGTTCCATTGATCTATGTGTCTGTTCTTATGCCAGTAACAGGCTCTTTTGATTAGCATGACCTTGTAATATAGTTTCATGTCAGGTATGGTGATCCCACCTACTTTGTCCTTCTTCCTCAAGATTGCTGCAGCTATTTGGGGTCATTTATGTTTCCAAAAAATCTTTGAAGTGTTTGTTCTATATCTGTGAAATATGTCATTGGTATTTTAGTAGGGATTGCGTTGAATCTATAAATTGCTTTGAGTAGTATGGACATTTTGATGCTGTTAATTCTTTCAATCCATGAACATGGTACATGCTTCCATTTATTTGTGTCTTCCTTAATTTATTTCTTCAGCGTTGTGTAGTTTTCTGAGTATAGGTCTTTTACCTCCTTATTTAGGTTTATTCCAAGGTATTTAATTTTTCTTGTTGCTGTGTCAAATGTGACTTTTTTCCTGATTTTTGTTTCTGATATTTCATAGTTTGTGTATAAAAATGCCTTTGATTTCTGAATATTGACTTTGTATCCTGATGTTTTGCCAAATTCATTTATTAGATTCAGTTGTTTTTCAGTGGAGTCTGTAGGGTTTTCTGTGTACACTATCATGTCATCAGCAAACAAACAGTTTTACTTCCTCCTTTCCAATTTTGATGCCTTTTGTTTGTTCTTCTTGTCTGATCACTGTAGCCAGGACTTCCAATACTATGTTAAATAGAAGTGTAGAAAGCAGACATCCTTGTCTTATTCCTGATCTTAGTGGGTAAGCCCTTAGTTTTTGCCCACTGAGTATGATGTTGGCTGTAGGTTTCTTGTATATGCCCTTTATCATGCTGAGGAATGCTCCCTCTACTCCCACTTTGCTGAGTGTTTTTATCATAAATCGGTGCTGTACCTTATCAAATGTTTTTTATGCATCTATTGATATGATCATGTGATTTTTGTCTTTCCTTTTGCTTGTGTGATATATTACATTTATTGATTTGTGACTCTTGTACCATCCTTGTATCCCTGGGATGAATCCCACTTGATCATGGTGTGTGATCTTTTTAATGTATTGCTGGATATGGTTTGCAAATATTTTGTTGAGGATTTTAGCATCTGTGTTCATCAGCAATATTGGCCTGAAGTTTTCTTTCTTTGTTGTGTCTTCATCTGGTTTTGGGATTAGGATGATGCTGGCTTCATAAAAAGAGTTTGGGAGTCTTCCACCTTCTTGGATTTTTTTTGAAAAGTCTGAGAAGAATAAGGGTTAGCTCTTCCTTATATGTTTTGTAAAATTCTTCTGTGAAACCATCCAGTCCAGGGCTTTTCTGTGCTGGGAGTTTTTTTATTACAGCTTCATTTTCATTAGCTGTTATTGTTCCATTCAGACTTCCTACTTCTTGATTCAGTTTTGGAAGATTATATTTTTCTAGAAAAATCCATTTTACCTAGGATTTCCCATTTCTTGGCATATAGTTCTTTGTAGTAATTTCTTACAATCCTTTGTATTTCTGTGATGTCAATTGTAATTCTTCCTCTTTCTTTCTGATTTTGTTTATTTGGGTCCTATCTCTTTTTTTCTTGATGAGTGTAATTAAAGGCTTATTGATTTTGTTTATCTTTTCAAAGAACCAGCCCCTGGATTTATTGATGCTTAGAATTGTTTCCTTTGTCTTTACATTGTTTAATTCTGCTCTGATCTTGGTTATTTCCTTTCTTCTACTTGCTCTGGGCTGTCTTTG
>VMDR010034190.1:0-11136 GCA_007922815.1 Macrotus californicus
TGTATCTGCAAGGATCCAAGAGGTTAATTTGCAGGACTGAGCATACAGCCCTGATGGACAATGATTTTCACTAATGATCCTTCAGAAAAACACATTCAGGTACTTGCTCTGAAGCATAAATATAATCTTAGAGGACAGTGTCTCTTCCTTTTTAAGTAAGGAGATGCATAGCAGGTCTTTTACTTGTATTAAAGAACTACTTTCACTTGAAAATGGTAAATCAAGGAACTAACACTCAGAACTCATAATTACTACATCAATTTCATTTCTTTTTTCCTTTATTGTATTTTTTCATTACGATTTTGTTACTTTATATGCCCCTCCCCCAGCAACCACCTCACTGTTGTCCATGTCTGAGTCCTTTTTCCTTTTTGTTCAATCCTTAATCCCTTCTTTATCCTCCACCACTACTGTCATCCTGCTCTCCATCCATGAGTTTTTCTCCATTTTCCTTATTGGTTTAGTTTCTTTGTTAGATTCCACATATGAGTGAAGTCATATAGTACTTGTCTTTCTCTGATTGGCATATTTCACTTAGCATAATGTTCTCCAGGTCCATTCATACTGTTACAAAGGGTAAAATTTTTGTGTTTTTTATGGCCCAGTAGTATTCCATTGTGTAAGTGTCCCATAGTTGTTTTATCCACTCATCTACTGATGGACACCTGGACTGCTTTCATATCTTAACAATTTAAAATAACACTGCAATGAACATAGGGGTGGTTATGTTCTTTCAAATTAGTGTTTTGGGTTCCTTCAGATATATTCTAGAAGTGGGATTGCTGGGTCAAAAGGCAGATCCATTTTTAATTTTTTGAGGTATCTCCATACTGATTACCACAGTGATTGCACCAGTCTGCATTTCCACCAACAGTGCAAAAGGATTTCCCTTTCTCCACATCCTCACCAATACTTGCTGTTTGTTGGTTTATTGATGATGGCCATTCTGACCGGTGTGAGATTAAATATGGTGGTTTAAATATGCATTTCTCTGATGATTAGGGACATTGATCCATCTTTTCATATGACTATTGGCTATCTGTATGTCCTATTTGGAGAAGTGTCTATACAGGTCCTTTGTAAATTTTTTTATTAGTTTTATTTATTTTTGGTGTTGAGTTTTGTAAGTTCTTTATAAATTTTGGATATTAATACCTTATAAGATGTATTGCCAGATATGTTCTCCCATTCTGTGGGTTGTCTTTTTATTTTGTTGATGATTTTCTTTGCTGTGCAAAATCTTTGTTTTGATATAATCCCATTTGTTTGTTTGCTCTTTTGTTTCTTTTTCCTGGGGAGATATGCCCAATAAAATATTGCAAAGAGCAAAATCCAAGATTTTAGTGCCTTTGTTTCCTTCTAGGATTTTTATGATTTTATGTTTAACATTTAAGTCTTTGATCCATTTTGAATTTATTCTTGTGTGTAGAGTAAAGGTGGTCTAGTTTAATTTTTCTGAGTGTATCTGTCCAGTATTCCCAACATCATATATTGCATAAAGTGTCTTTAGTGCATTGTATTTGCTGCTTCTTCTGTTGAATATTAGTTGACTATACAGATGTGGGTTTATTTCTGGGCTCTCCATTCTATTCCATTGATCTATATGTCTGTTTTTATGCCAGTACCATGCTCTTTTGATTACTGTGGCCTTATATAACAGTTTAATATTACGTAGGATGATCCCTCCAACTTTGTTCTTCTTTCTCAGGATCACTGTTGCTATGTGGTTACTTTTGTGGTTCCATATAAATTTTTGAAATATTTCTTCTAGTTCTGTGAAATATATCATTGGAATCTTGATAAGAATTGTGTTGAACCTATAGATTGCTTTGGGTAGTATGGACATGTTTATGATTTTATTTTATTTATTTATTTATCAGTATATTAGTCTTTTATTTTTTCAGACTTATCATGCCATGAACTCATAGGGAATGGGTTCCAACAGCTCAGACTCCTTTCCGTTAGTTCTCACACAGTGTGCTTCTCTGGATGGAGCAGGCTGACGCTTCGGTTGAACCCAGGTACCTTTCTCTTTGGCTTCCTTCTTTTTCTGATCATTTTCCTTCACACGTTTCAGGAAGCTATCTTGACTCTTCGAGTGCTTAATATGCTCAATTTGTACATTAATTCTCTTGGCAAGAATCTTGCCCTTAACTTGTTTGTTTACAACAATGCCCACCGCATGCTGGGTGACGTTGTAGACTCTTCCAGTTTTGCCATGGTAACATTTGTGGGGCATCCCTTTCTGAACAGTGCCCATTCCCTTGATATCTACAATATCACCTTTCTGTAGATTCACATGTATATAGCCAAAGGAACCACTCCATGTTTTCTGAAAGGCCTAGAGAACATGTAACGGGTGCCTCTCCTCTTTCCCTTTGTGTTAGTCATTTTGGCAAATTACTGGAAGATGGCGGCTCCGGCCGAAGAGCCATGTTTATGATTTTAATTCCTCCTATCCATTAACACGGTATGTGCTTCCATTAACTTGTATCTTTTATTTCATTCTTTAGTGTCTTATAATTTTTTGAATACAGGACTTTTACATCCTTGGTTATATTTATTCTTAGGTATTTTATTCTTTTTGTAGTAATATGAATGGGATTGTTTTCCTATTTTCCCTTTCTCTTAGTTCATTATTGGCATATAAAAACGCAACTGATTTCCGGATATTAATTTTGTATCCTGCTACATTGCTGAATTCATTTATCAGTTCTACTAGTTTCTTGGTGGAATCTTTGGGGTTCTCTATGTATAGTATCATGTCATCTGCAAATAAAGATAGTTTTACTTCTTCCTTTCCAATGTGGATGCTTTTTATTTCTTCTTCTTGTCTGATTGCTGTGACTAGGACTTCCAGTAATATGTTAAATAAGAGAGGTGAAAGTGGACATCCCTGTCTTATTCCAAATTTTAAGGGGAATGCTTGTATTTTTGTTCATTGAGTATGATGCTGGCAGTGAGTTTGTCATATATGGACTTTATTATGTTTAGGTATGTTCCCTCTAAGCCCACTTTGCTGAGAGTTTTTATCATAAATGGTGCTGGATTTTATCAAATGTTTTTTCTGCATCTATTGATATGATCATGTGGTTTTTATGCTTCATTTTGTTTATGTGGTGAATTACATTTATTAATTTGTGAATATTGTACCAACCTACATTCCTGGAACAAATCTCACTTAATCATGATGTATGATATTTTTCACGCATTGCTGTATTCAGTTTGCTAATATTTTGTGGAGGGTTGTAATGTCTATGCTCATTAGGGATATTGCCCTATAATTTTATTTCTCTGTAGTGTTTTTATCTGGTTTTGGAGTTAGTATAATGCTGGCCTCATAAAATGAGTTTAAGGGCCTTCCCTCCTCTTGTATTTTAAGAAATAGGTTGAGAAGGTGAGATATTAGTTTTTCTAGGAATGTTTGGTAAAATTCATCTGTAAAGCCATCTGGTCCAGGGCTTTTGTTTGTTGGGAGTTTTTTGTTTGCTACTTCAATTTCACTAGTTGTACATAACATTTTCTTACAATCCTTTGTATTTCTTTGGTGTCAGTTATTACTTCTCCTCTTTCATTTCTTGTTTTATTTATTTGGGTCCTCTCTCTTTTTTTCTTGATGAGTCTGATTAAAGGTTTGTTAATTTTGTTTATCTTTTCAAAGAAAGAGCTCTTGGATTCATTGATCTTTTGTATCATTCTTTAGGCTCTATTTTGTTTATTTCTGTTCTGATCATTATAATTTCCTTCTTTCTCCTCACTTTTGGCTTTGTTTGTTGTTCTTTTTCAATTACCATTAAGTGTGAAATAGATTATTTGAACTTTTTCTTGTTTTTTCAGATAGGCTTGTAATGCTATGAATTTCCCTCTTAGGATCGATTTCCCAACATCCCACAGAATTTGGATCGTGATGTACTCGTTTTTATTTATTTCAATGTGTCTTTTGATTTCTTCCTTGATCTTGTTGTTGACCCATTCATTGTTTAATAACATATCATTTAGCTTCCATGTTTCTGCATGTTCTTCTTATGATTAATTTCTAGTTTCATAGCATTGTGATAAGAGAAAATGCTTGATATGATTTCAATCTTAAATTTGTTGAGATCTATTTTGTGCCCTAACATGTAGTCTATCCTATGAAATGTCCCATGTGCATTTGAAAAGTATGTATATTCTGCTGTGTTGGGGTGAAATGCTCTGAAGATATCAATTAAGTCTATTTGATATAGTATGTCCTTAGCAGCTGCTGTCTCCTTGTTGATTTCTATCTGGAAGATCTATCCACTGAAGTCAATGGGGTGCTAAAATCTTCAACTATGACTGTATTTCTGCCAATCTCTCCCTTTATGTCCTTCAAGATTCACTTCACATATTTAGGTGCTCTATGTTGAGTACATAAATGTTTACTAGGGTTAAATCCTCTTTTTGGATTGTTCTCTTTATCATTATGTAGTGTCCTTCTTTGTCTCTTACTATAGCCTTGGTTTTAAAATCTAGGTTGTCAGATATAAGTGCTACTACACCAGCTTTTTAAAATTTTCCATGGGCATGAAATATTTTTTCCATCCCTTTACTTTTAGTCTGTCTGTATTCTTCCATCTGATGTGGGTCTGTTGGAGGCTGCACATATATATGGGTCTTATTTCCTTATCCATTCAGCTACCCTCTGATTTTTGGTTGGAGCATTTAAGGCAGTTTTTTTTTTTAAGATTTATTTATTTTTAGAGATGGGGGGAGAGTAACATCAGTGTGTGGTTGCATCCCGTGCTTTCCCCACTGGGACCTGGTCTGCAACCCAGGCATGTGCCCTGACCAGGGATCAAACCAGCAACCCTTTGGTTCTCAGGCCAGCACTCAATCCACTGAGCCACACCAGCCAGGGCTAAGGCAATTATTGATAGATGACATGTTTAGTGCCACCTTATTGTTAGAATATTTTCTTCTTTTTTTTTCTTTCTCTTTTCTTTTTAAAGCAAGACATTTAACATTGTTGCAGTACTAGTTTGTTATTTACACACTCCTTCAGCTTTTTTTTGTCTGGGAAGCTCCTTATTTCTCCTTCTGTTTATATAATTTTAAGTGATAGCCTTGCTGGGTAAAACGCCTTGGTTGTAGGTCCTTGCTTTTCATCACCTTGAATATTTTGCACCACTCCCTTTTGGCCTGAAATGTTTCTTTTGAGAAATTAGATGACAGCCTAATTGGTGGTCCCTTGTAGGTAACTACCTGCTTTTCTCTCATGGCTTTTAGGATTCTCTCCTTGTCTTTAAGCCTTGTTATTTATTTTTTTTCTTTTTTTTATTGTTGTTCAAGTATAATTTTCTGTCTTTTCTCCACACTCCTCCCCACCATCCTAGCCCTCTCCGCCTCCCTCCCCTGTTTCCATTTCCCTTTGTTATTGTCCATATGTCCTTTATAATTGTTCCTGTAAACCCTTGTTATTTAATTATGATGTGCCAAGGTAGATCTCAGGTTTGAGACTCTTTGAGCTTCTTGGACTTGGGTGTCCTTTTTCTTCACCAGATTAGGGAAGTTTCAGTCATCATTTCTTCAAATAGGTCTCGATCCCTTGCTCACTTTCTTCTTCTGATATTCCCATAGTGAGGACGTTGTTATACTTCACGTTGTCTAAATTATTTCTTAAGCTCTCCTCATTTTTTGAAAATTCTTTTTTCTTTTTTATGCTTTGCCTTGTTTTTATTTCCTACTTTGTGTTCCAAATGACTGTTTCGATCTTCTGCTTCATTTAAACTACTGTTTATTTCTTCCATTGTATTATTTATTTCAGATATTACATTCTTTATTTCTGGCTGGTCCTTTTTTAAAAATTTCTATGTCTTTTTTCATGCTGTTGAGTATCCTTATAATCATTACTCTAAACTCTCTGTCTGATAAATTGCTTCCTTCCATTTCATCTAGTTCTTCTGGAGAATTCTCTTCTTTCATTTGGGGTCTATTTCTTTGGCTTCCCATTGTGGCCGCTTCTTTGTATTTTCTGCCTTAGTTTTTAAACTAATCAGTGATGTAGCCTTAAACTATAATCAGTAGTCCTGCTTAAGCTCCACAGGGTGGAGCAGAGTAATTCCTGTGGGTGGTGCTATTGTTTGCCCTCAGGCTGATGCCACTTGGAGAGGAGTGCTGTACCTGAGAAAGATGGCTTCTGAAGTATGAGATTTTCTCAGCACAGGGATACTGGTGGTTGTTCCTTTAGTTCTCTCCCCAGAGCCACCAAACTCAGATTCTCCTCAAGCATCTCTAGTCCATCTACCTTCCCTTTGCTGAAGCCCAGGTTAAGTTGCTGTAAATGAAATTTTATGTCTTGGCTCTTTAAGAGGCTCTCTCCATTTCCAGCCATCTCTCCTTGGAAGATAGAAACACTGATGTTTTTCACAGCTGGATGTTATCTGGTTTCCTTTCCAGCTCTGGTGCTGTAGACTGGGGGTCCAGCTTGGAGGTTAGAACCCAGACTTCCCAGGGGGAACCCCTGACTGTTCAAATATCCCTCCAGATCTTTCGCTGCCACCCAAGGGAACCCAAACAGCCCTCTCATGCCTCTTCCACCCTCCCTACCAGTCATGTTGTGGTGAAGTGCTTTCCTCTGTCTGTCCTTGGTTATAAGGCTTCTCTCCAGCTAATGTTCAGTTGATTATTCAGGGTGCTTTCTCTACACTCTTTTTGTAATTTCCTGGTTGGTTCTTGTAGCTTCCTAAAGAGATTAGGAGATTAGTATAGCAGCTTCCACTTACTCCTCTGCCATCTTGGATCTCCACTCTGATTTCATTTCTTAAAGAAAGAATATGAATAAAGTCATTGTCTCTAGTTGAATAACTGAGATAATATTTGGAATGATATAGCAGTATACCTGGGATGTCATAAATGTTTCTACTAGCCCTGGCTGGTGTAGCTCAGTGGATTGAGCACGGGCTGCGAGCCAGAGGGTCGCCAGTTCGATTCCCAGTCAGGGCACATGCCTGGGTTGCAGGCCGGTTCCCCAGTGGGGGCCAAGTGAGAGGCAACCACACATTGATGTTTCTCTCCCTCTCTTTCTCCCTCCCTTCCCCTCTGTCTAAAAATAAATAAAATCTTAAAAAAAATGTTTCTACTAAATGAGTGAAGAGCTTTTTGTTAATACTGTTTGTATTGGTTTCTTTTGTCATGAATGAAGTACACCTGACTGAATTCCCCTGTACCCATCCCCAGGAGATGACATATAGTAGTAAGACAAAAAATGATTTTGGTTAAGTGAATGAGAGAATAAATGGATGAATAAATTAACAAATAAATTCACCTGTGGAAATAAATGCCTATTGTGTTAAGCCACTGAAATTCTGAAGTGCATCTGTTATCTCACTAATATTGTTCTAAAATGTACATGGAAAGTAGCCTTACTTCCTTTAGACATAATACTGGCAAGGAAAAGGTGATAATACAGAAGAAAAACATTTATGTTAAGGGTAAAATCCTAACGGAAAAATTCAGGTTCCTTCCTGCAACATAGTCTTACAGAACACAGATGCTTCAGCATAAATATTAAGCTCAGAGGACTGAGATAATTAGTTCTCACAAAAGGGAGAAAGGAGAGATGTGAGGATGCACCTGACTCTGAATAGTAGGAAGAAGACTCATTGCAGCTGTCATTGAACTGATTATCTGAAGGCGAAGCATTGCTATTTTGTGCAAACAATATATAATACTTAAGGAACAGCAATTAGAATCATGAGTCCTTGCATAAGTGAATGGGCCTGATGGTGTTTACTCAATTTTAAATTGCTGGGGTAGTGATTGAAAAATAATCCCTGCAAAGCACTTTGAAAATTTCACTCATAGGGCATTAATGACAGACTAAACCCAAGAAGCTGGGTAAAGGAACAGAGAATTAAGGAAAAAAACCCTCACAGCTTGTATTTGTGGGGGGTCTCCCCTGAGGTCTCCCCCATCATCTGTTTCTATAGTAACTCCAGGTTTCCACAAGCTTTACAGATGGCATTCATTTAATGTCAAAACACTTACTGAAAAAAACTACTATGTAAATAGAATGAACTACTTATCAGAGCATTTTATACTCAATCAGCACTTACTTGTGCATTTTAACAACATTTAAGCACTAATGCATGGCAATAATTTACTGGGCATTTCTTGCCACAGAATGAAACAATTAAAAGTTATGTTTCAGCACCTCAATGATGCTGCCAGATCACTCCCCAAAGCTCTTTAACATAATGACGTACTACTGGCACCTTACAAGCTAGATGGGACACAGCAGCCCTTCTTTTCCTTTGAACTTTCTCCTTTTATTTAAATTGGAAGCACAACAATGTGATGGTAACTACAGCCAATCTTGGCTTGACTTAATTTCCTTCTTAACCCTAAATCAACCTCAGATACATTTATTTTCATGTAGAAAAATATATTATTTATAAGTAACATGAACTCCTTATCCTTTTTATACAATTACCACGCATATCCAATCTCAGTAATGCATTTTTTATCTATGCCTACCTAACCCTGTGACAAATTTTACTGAGTTACAATAATCAATTTCTAAGAATATTCTTTGTTTTTAGTTTATTTTTTTTATGTTTGTCACCTAAATTTAAAGGAACAAATGACTAGGCATATTAAAATATGTTTTTAGTAAGTAAAATTAATTTAAATTTCATCAAAATGTGAACATTTAGTCAAATATGTAAATTTGCGTAAAAGACAGAGATAGCAGGTAAAAATATTGCACCTCAGGCTTACAAAAATGATCAGTTCAATAGAAATATAAATCACTGTCTCGGATAATCAGGCATCAAGCAGTGTAATTAAGTGTCTGGTTTTTAACTCAAAATGTTGTACCTCAGATTCTAGGCATCAATAATGTATTTCAAGCACACTCTTAGAATCACATTGAATTGAAAATGTGTAGGAATATACTTAAGGAGAAAGATTGACAGACAAGTAAAAGGATGCCCAATGAATCTGATTTTTATCTCTAGAATATTTTCTCATGCAGCTTCACAGGACTTTATAAGAGGTGTTCTGAATGGGAGACAGTCGGGGGAAGAGAAGAATGGCATTGTGGAGTAGGAGAAATGATCTTAAACATCAGTATGAATCTCTTCTTCTGTAACCCAAAGAGATTTCAGTAATAAAATAATTCAAGGTATAATAATTTTAATTCATTTTACTCAATTATTAACTGAGATTGATTTTAAGGCAGATATTGTTGTACCTGCTATTTGAAAGATACAAGACAAAGACAAGTAAGGCAATAGAATGTTCTCTGAAAGAATAAATGAGTTAGGATGTGTATTGTTGATACAGAAAATATATAAAAATAAATAAATATAATGTTTGGCAAAGTATGTTCATAGTCCAGGAGACTCAGAGAAAAAGGAGCCACAATCTCTTAAGGAGATCAAGGAAAGTTTCAATGAAGGAGATGACTATGAAGTGGCCCCCAAATATTAGAGAATTTATAACATTCTTTCTTTTTAGATAGCCGTATTTTTCACTGAGTTGCACAGATTCTTAGAGCTGTTGCCAGTCCAGTCCAGAAGTAATAGTCTAGAGGGTGATAAAGACCCTCTCCTTAACATAACTGTAGTCGGAGTCCTGACCTTGGGCTCTGCCCTTGGCCACTTTAGCCCAGTTTTAATAAGAATTCTGCTGGATCACTTTAGAAAAAAACCTTAACCTTGATATTTGATCAAATTCCTCCTTTACTACCCTGATCAGCCTTCAGTAAAAAATCTGTTTTGTTCGTCTAGCTAGAATCCCTCTAGCCTTAATGTTTCTTCTTAGTAAATTTCCATCCACTGACCCCTACTCTGCTCATTGACTATAAATCTCCACTTGCTCTTGTTGTATTCTGGGTTGAGCTGATCTCTCTCCCTTATTGCAAATCCCCATTGCAGTAGTCCTGTGGACTAAAATCTGTCTTCCTGTCTTTAGCAAGGGTCAGGAATAATTTTAACATGAATATTTTTCTATTATAACAAGGGAAGCACCATGAATTCTTAGTACTGAAACTCTTAAGAACTACACTGGTTCCTCAGCTTTACAAAGTTTTTTTTTTTTTCCTAATCCTGACCTTAACTCTTGCCTTCCCTAGACATTAACTAATGCTAACCCTAACATTAAGCCAAATTATAACCCTAACCCGATTACATTCTTCCTCACCCAAATCCTAACCCTCAATGTCAATCGCAGTCTCATGCTAATTCTCACACTAAACCCACCCCTAGAACTATTAACCTTAAACTAAAATGTAAACCTAGCCCCAACCTAAACCCTAACCCTACCACACACCTAAACTGAGCCCTAACTCTAAACCCAATCTCACCAAAACACTATCCCTCAATCTCACCAACACATTACTTCACCAAGAGCCTTACCTAAAGCCTCACCCTCAAATCTAACGTAAATCTAATTCTAACTATAACACAAAACTTGGTTAAAAACCTTACCCTCACACTCACCCAGTGTTTCATTTTTTATCATTTTTATTTTATGTTATGTTATTTTTACACTTCCTCAGATACCTAAGATAGTCTTTTTGTACTTAAATTACTTACAATTTGAAATAGTAATCAGTTTATATCTGAAATTCCAAATAGATCTTAATTAATTTATGGCAATATTTTTAAAAAATAGTGTTTCAAAGAGCAAAAGATACATTTGTGTGTCTCAGATGGAAGCTGGGGGCATGTTGACAAAGATCTTTATTATAACATTAAGGATTTGGTGCTTTCTTTAGTAAGATATGCAAAGCCATTGAAAATTTTAAAGTGGGAGAATCGTATGACTGGAATAAACTTTAGGAAAGATAAGTTGTAGTGTGGTTCAGTTCAAATGGAAGACTGAAATAGAAAACCCCGCCCCAGCCAATCCCACCCCCCTCCCCCACTCCCACTCTCCCCCTTGGTTATGTCCATGTGTCCTTTAGAGTGTTTCCTGGAAACCTTTCCCCCCACTATTCCCTCCCCCTTCCCCTCTGGCCATTGTTAGATTGTTCTTAATTTCAATGTCTCTGGTTGTATTTTGTTTGCTGATTTCTTTTGTTGATTATGTTCCAGTTAAAGGTGAGATCATGTGGGGGGAGAGTGGTGGGGAGAAAATTCAAACTGTAATTGAACAACAATAAAGTAATTA
>VMDR010034191.1:0-11135 GCA_007922815.1 Macrotus californicus
TGGGTTCTTTGGAAAGGCCAATTTGGTATGCATTCCCCCAAATGGTGATGTTGTATTAAAACAAGGCTTTTTTTTCTCATAAAAATTACCTGTGTCTGTAAAAATGATTCCTAAATATAACTGCATTATGAACATTGGGACTACTTGTTGCCAATCGCAACAACCTCTTTCCAAAGTAAAACTGTTCCAGCAAGCGATACCAGCAGATGTGGTGAACATACTCAGTTATAGTAAAAGATGGTTGGGAAGGTGGGTCATCAAAATCATGGGGAAGCATACCATGTCCAGGCAGTGTCCACACATTGTGTATCCCCATTAAATTGCATCAGCAAGGGTGCAGGTATGTGGTATTTTTCAGCTCACATCAATGACAGAGTTTTGAAAACAAGCAGGCATTGTTAGCCATACCAACAATTTTGCAGTGAGTCCTTTTGTCCTCGAATCAGGGAATCAAATGTTTCCTGGACATGAGTTAGTAAAAGATCATTTGCTCTTGACTTTCAGTTCAGATTTATGTAGAAACCTTGACCAGTACTCTCATATATTATTTAAAACTCTCCCTTGCAAGGTGGATGCTATTATTATCTAACGCTTCAAGAATATGAAGCTACTGAGTATTCTTCTACTGAAAGTTGATATCCTGACTTTCTTCCCGTTTCTTCAGTTGCTCAGGGTTCTAGACTTATGTATTGATATCCTTGTCCTCCATCACCCCAAGGCTGCCATGTGCTTAAGGGCATGGTCTGAGCACACAGCGCTGGGACCAGGCCATCAGCTTTATTTGTTGTCCCCCGTTACTGGAAAATTGCACTGAGTAGGAGGCTGCCATGTGCTTAAGGGCATGGTCTGAGCACACAGCGCTGGGACCAGGCCATCAGCTTTATTTGTTGTCCCCCGTTACTGGAAAATTGCACTGAGTAGGTCTGGCTGAGTAGTTCTGTGGGACCTTGAAAACCTTTGGTTCTTGAAAACCTGTGGACTGTCGCTGCTGCTCCTTCTTTGTTCAAGGGAATCCTCGGCATGCCTTCCATTTTCAAGTTCACAACCTTATAAGCAAACAGCCAGGGCATTGTTCTTTTCCATGAGCTAACAACACTCATAGACTAGGAACTGAGCTGAACATAAGATGAAAAGCTCAGATTTCAGAGCTAAAGCCCTTGTTGACACCATAAAGGCCAAAAATTAATTCTTGTTAATGAGCCTGAGAAGCTCTCAAGATGATTTGTTAAAGGAGAGGAAGATGGAACCTGGGGAAGGGGCATTCATTTTCACTGTCATTCTTTTGTGTGGCTGACAGCCCTAGTCTTACAAGTCAGGGTATATTGTCATTTTGGAAAGACCTTTCTGAACAGAGAAGAGGAACATCTGTTTTGAGGAGTTTAGAAGGATGTGTTTCTGCAAACCCATCTCACTGAGAGGAATCCTGCAGCAGGCTGGAGGAGGAGGGTCAGCCCAGGAAGCTACCCCACAGGCCCTGGAGAAGAGTACTGAAGGGCTTGAGGTCCTCTGTCAGATGTACCAGCAGTCTCTAAGCAGCTGGGAGAGAAAATTGACAGTCAGGAGACCGTGAAAAATAAGGAAATTGAAGAGTTCGAACAGTTATTAAGTTCTGGAGGGAAAGAGCTCGACTGCCTCAGGGAGAAGCATTTGTCAGAAAATGAACAGTGGCACAGAGGCTGGCAAGTCTGACAGTAGAGACGGAGTCTAAGTTGGCAGCAGAAAAGAAATAGATGGAACGCCTATCACTGTAGCCTGGAGTCGTGTGACTCTAGCTACAGTGTCTGGACTTAAGTACCGGGTCTTCACTCAGCCCCTGCACTGAAGACACAGGTACGTGGATATGGGTGCCATTACTCTAACTGCATGACCAGGAGTCACTCAGTAAATGTTGATTGAACTGAAATCAACATTGAATCTAACTTAAAATATTTTTAAGTTTTCAAGGGCATAAAAATATATTCTAAAGTTTTTAAAAAAATACGAACCAGAACTTTAAATGAACATGTATGAGGGAACCATCAATGGAGCCAAGTGGGGGTTAGATTGAGGGTGGGAAGTGGGCATGGGTAGGGCGGGGGAAAGTGGTGATGGGAAAAGGGAGACAACTATATTCAAACATGAATTAAAAAAAAAGTAAAAATAAATAAATAAACAAATAAATAAATAAATAAAATGAACATGGCTTAGTCACAAATTCAAAAAAATATTGCAAACATTAAAGAATAAATATTTTCAAAAGGTAAAATACTTTTTAATTTAAAAAAAGAACTTTAGGAACATGAGTAAACCTTTCTGGGGAGCTGAATTTCTATAGTGATTACATTTAAACACTCTAATATGGGAAATTACTAAAGATGTTTTTAAAGTCTCCTGGAGAAAATTATACTATGCACTCAGAAGACTTGTGTTCAGGATGTCTATGTTGTATGTTTTCATTCTTTGTGAGTTAATAAAGCACACTTACATATTCGATCAGAGCTTCGGCAAGGGAATGTGATGTGAATGTTAACATCTTTTGCCCTTTCCAGCTATTTTTAATGTTATAGAGTTACAGTCCTGAAACAAATGTAAGAGTTTGTTACAGATTACTGAATCATTTTCTAACAATTTACTCTGATATGCATCTGTGATTTGATACCAGTTGTTTAAAAAGACATTTCTTTCTTTACTTAATGTAAAATTGCTTAGTTACTTATTACTTTGTCCTTCTAGTTTACCAGCTAAAGTACTAATGCTGTAGAGTTGAGGAGTCTCTCTTTATTCCCTTTATCTGTCGTTCTATGATGGAAATGGCAGGTGGTGAGGAGGCAGTAAAAGTAGTCACAGCAGCTGACGCGTATTTGGCAGATGACAAGAAGGTGATGGGTAGACATATGGTTTCTCTAAGAATCCAGACAATAAATGCAGGCTTAAGTCCTCGGCCTGACAATCCGATCATGACAACTCATTGCCTTATGTTGAAGAATATCAGAAATGCTAACATGGAAGCTGAGCGTTCTATGTGGAATTGATTGGTCTTGTGTCTGATAATCACAAAGAAAAATCTATATTTTGGCTACTTGGACTATTGCTAGCGAGAAAAACAATTTGAAATTAACAGTGTGCCAGTGTAGACGATCAAACAACTAAAAGGTTTGTCTTCAGGACAGACACCTTCGCCAGTGCCTTGCCCACACAGGATACGTCCTGATTGTTTGTTTAATTGTGTGACATTGGGATGGAGAAAGGAGAATGTGGTAGGAAATATGTCATTTGAAGAGGTGTGTTTAGCAGAGGCAAGAAGCCAGTGTCCACACCAAGCAATAATTAAGCCCATTGAATGGTTTCTGGTTCGTCCAGAAAAATAAAATGCATTCTCCTTATATATTACAACCACAGGTTCTCCAGGGCAGAAGCGACAGCTGTGACACAAACGGGTCAGAAGAATGTGCTTTGGAAAGGGAAGACAGAACGCCAAAGCAGGATCTTTGTCCGATCTGTGACAGAGATATCCAGCAGGATCTCAGCCTAGAGAAGGAGAATGTCACCAAGACTGCCACAGTCATGCTGGCAGGAAAAGGTTCTCAGGAGCAGCCCCCAGAAACCAGTTCTCATTCCCTGGTGGAAGACAAAGGCCAGGACTTTCCAGAGCGCATTTCTGAATTGTCACTTTCTGGTACTAATGCTTTGGTACCTGTGGGTTTTCTAGAAACTCAGGTTAACCATTCAGAATCTCCAACTGCAGGTAAAAAAGCCATCAAATGAGAATTTGAGATTACTTCACACCATAGAGGAACATGACAAAAATGTCAAAATTTTGCTAAGTGAAATGAAAGAGTTAGACTCAAAACTCAATTTATAGGAAGTACAACTAACTACCAAGATTGAAACATGCAGAGAATTGGGAGAAACAGTTGAGGAACTTCAGAAGGAAATACCAGATTTAATGTAAAAATTGGAATCCTTTTCTTGTGATAACCCAGAGTTCCACCAGAGAGGTGAAAGTTCAAAAAGCTTGAACTCTAGTTTAGAAATGGGCACAGCTAAACTGTCACCTGAAGTTACTGAAGATAACGTAGCCAAGATGAACAAAAATTGCAGAGATTTCTCGATGTGGAAAATAAGCTGGAGAGGATCAAGTCTGAGAAAGGCAGCATCGAGCACTGTGCCCACTCTGTGGAAGCTGACTTAGCGATACTTCCAACAGAGAAGCTACTTTTAGAAAAAGACAATGAAGATAAGCAGGGAGTTATAAGCTATCTTAAGGAAGAACTCTCTTTTGTCACAAGTGAGAGAAACCAGCTTCATGGGAGAGTTAGATACTTTGTCAACAGAAAACAAAGAACTGCACCTGGTGTCTAAAACCATGAAGGAGAAAATACGAGAGCTGGAGTTTCGTCAAGGATAGTGTCTGTATCACATTGACATAGTGGAAGCTGAGGTGAAGAAAAAGACAGCTCCTTCAGACCTTGTCCTCTGACGTGAGTGAGCCATTAAAAGAGAAAACCCACCTCCAGGAGCAGTTGCAGAGTTTGGAAAAGGACTCACAGGCACTGCTTTGGGAAAAAATGAACGAGAAAACCAATTCGGACAGTTGAATAACAAGAAAGAATCACTTCTAAGGGAATCCGAAAGCCTGTGGAACAAGTTACATGAATTGGAAGAGGAAAAGCTCTGTCACTAAAGCCTTGGAGGCTGCAAGAATGGAAAAAGGCAAGGTCACTGTGAGGCTGAGGTCAGCGCAATACGAACAGCATCAGCTGAGAAATGACATAGAGACACTGAAGGTCAGCATGGAGGCTGACGAGAAGAACGTCTTGGAGAAACTGAAAGAAAGTGAAAGTAAGAATGATTCATTTCAGGATAAAGTAGAGAAACTTGAAAGCCAATTGCAGATGGCCAGATAAAACCAAGAGATGGTGATTCTTTGTGCTGAGTATTCTGAAGCAGAGGTGGAGACCCTAAAAATACAATAGAATCAATGACTGAACATGTGAAAGCTTCAGAATTGGACCTTGTCATGATCAGGTCCGAAGTAGAAAATCTGACCCAGCAGCTGCATGAGAAACAGGGTCAAGTGTCTGAATTGGACACATTGCTCTCTTCACTTAAACACCTCTTAGAAGCAAAGAAGGAAGGAAACAGATGCAAGAAGAGTCTAAAGCTGCAGTGAAAATGCTTAAAACAGAATGGAAAGAGCTGATGAAGGAGGTGGCAGCCTTGTGTGAGGACCCAGGAACTAGGAAGATCCAGGAACAGAGCCTGGGCTTCCCAATGCAGGCAGTGCACTGGCTGAGAAATAATATCAAAAAGCTGAAAGTCCAAATAGATGATGAAAAGAAGCAGATCCGAGTCTTAGGAAAACTACAGGAAAGTAAGCAGCAGGCAGATTTGCATACAGATAGAATTGGGAACCTTGAAAAAGAACTAAAGAAGTCCAAAAAACCCATGAACATGTGACTCGGGAGGCAGAGAACACCAAAGCAGGGGTAAAGAAGCTAAAAGCAAAAATAGAGGCGATGACCCCAAGTCTGAGAGATCTAGAAAAAGATCTTGGCCACATGAGGTCAGAAAAAGAAAATCTGACAAAAGATTTACAGAAAGAGCAGGGCAAGTATCTGAATTAGAAATAGTAAATCTTCATTTGAAAATCAATTGCAAAAAAATAGCAGGAAAACATTACACTGAAAGAAGAATCTAAGATTGTTGAGGAGAAGCTTCAAGCACAATTGAAAGAGCTAAAGGAGAAACAGCCCATCTTGGGTGATGACCAGGGGACCTAGAAGGCTAGAGAACAGGGTCTGAGCAGTCAAATAGCTTATCTTCAGCTTGAGAATTGTCTGTTGCTGTAAGGCCTTCACCAGGCCAAAAGTAATCACATTATTTTGCAATCTTCTGTGAATGGCCTCATTCAAGAAGTAGAGGATGGCAAACAAAAACTCAAGAAGAGGGAGCAAGAGATCAGTTTACTAAAACATCAAATCCAAAACCATAGCAGCTTATCTCTAAGCTGTCCCAGCGAGGAGGAGAGCCCCAAGTTACAAAGAAGGAAAAAGCAGAACTAGAGAGTCTGACCGTGGAAATGGAGCAGATCTGAACACTGCAGTTCAAAAATGACACTGCAGATATTATTTTGTTGGAACTATCATCTGCTACAAAGTGCTGGTGAATTCTTACAAGGACCTGGAGAAAGAGCTTGAATTGATAAAAATGGAAAAGCTATCCTATGTTGAAAGAGAAAGTGGCTTTTTCCACATTTGTGTATGTTGTCAGGAGGGAGGGAAACCACTGGGTGATTTGTATGTCCTTCTGGATGGTGTGTGCAGTCTTGGACCAAACTTTGTAAAGGCCTGATGAAGTTTATGGGGTCTTGAACTTCGGGGATGTTGGGTTGCTTCCAGCAGTAGTGACGATCTCTTTGGTCTGACACACGTTTGCATGGGACTCTTCTATAGACTGGCCCAGGTAGTCAACGTGGCACCTAAAACATGGGAAAAGCTCTAGGTTATGCACAGTTCCTGGTTCTAATCACACTTCCCTTTCCCACCATGCATCAGAATAGTAGAGCCTTCCCATGCCCAGATGAGAACCACTGCTGTGGGGGGTATAACAGGTACTAGTTAGGATCAGAAAGCATCCCCTTTGTCCTTCTCCTGCTTTTATAGCCTTCAGGAGAAAGAATTATCAAAGATGGTGATATAATTATCACCGACAGAACCCTCGTGGCCCCCAGTGTGTGTCTTGATGATTCTGTGCTTTCAGTCCCCCTCTTGTACCTTCTCCTCCTGCAGCTTCCTCTTTTGTTTGCTGATGATTAAAGGGAAGATCTGCCATCAAGAGGCTCATGAATTAATGAAAATTAAATTTTTGCCCTCCATGCTTGCTTACTGATCTAGGAAGCTGATTCCTTCCAAGACTATTTTTGCTGGAGAAATGTGAAAGGAAAAAAATTGTGCCCAGAAAAGTGCCAACAGTCAGGACTCTATTTCTAAGAATCTCAAGTTTTTGGATGGCTTGCAAGAGATGGCAGTTCTTCTGGAGATGATGAGAAAAACTACAGCCCACTGTTTCAATGTCAAGGAGGAAATGCAAACAATAGAGAGTCAATTGGCTGTAATGAATCATAGCTATGTCTCTTACAGCTTAGTATGGCATTGGAGGGTTAGTAGAGATCCAAGAAACGATAAGCAGTCCCAGCTCTGAAATAAGCAGTTGAGTCACAAACATGAGCGCACCTGACAAATCGAGGTGGAACTAAACCAAGTCCATAGAGATCTAAGAATTGAATTCTCATCTGTACAATGTGGGGTTGGGTGAGACTTTTTTGTCTTAAATATTCTATACGAACTGGGATTGTTCTCTCTTTGGTGGAATTTTCAGTAGTCCAAAGGGGCTGCATCTTCAATGAGAAGGAAATAAAACCCAACATTTTAATGTAGCCTGATCTCTTAAGAGTCACCCTTGCACACATACTCACCTTCTTTCTGATTTCTTTGTGGTTTTTCTCATTTGGTGCCAATCCATTTTGTTGGAACTATCATTTGCACAGATTTGTTTAGACCTGAAGTCAGGGCACATCTTTCCAGGGCTCCCCCAACTCTAGGAGTGGAGACGTGTTCCACTTCCCAATGGGTTGAGTCCTCAAAGACGTCTAACTCCTCATAGCATGACAGAACATCAATTTTAGAATTTCCAAGTTCTTCCAAAGTCACTCAAGCTATGTCAGTATGTTTTGAAAATAATTTAAATAGTAAATAAACTATGATTGATTATTTTGTCAGAAGTTGTACTAGTCATTGGCTTAGGTTTTATATTCCTGTCTTGTGGTTGAGAAAGGGGATACTAAGTTCTGGAGTTGGTAGTTGAGGATAATTGAACTCTGCTTTCTGACAGGCCAAGAGTGATGGAATTGTTGAAATTAAGGCTGTTCCTCATAAGGAGACAAAACATGATTGTAAGTGCACGTCCCACTGACTGAGAACTATGACATGTTGCTCAGTGGGTTTCAGATATGTGACCACTCCAAGGAGTCAGGGTACAACCAAGAGGGTTCTGAAGCATTGGTAATAGATGATTGCTTTTCCGGAGCCCAGATGGTGACTCAGAGGAGAGAAAGCACAAACACAGGTAGGAACTAATGTCTGCTGTTAGAGAGAGACAAAGCCTCTAAACAGAGGTGGTCACGAGACATGTGGATACCTCCATGTAGACAGACTACAAGCACACCTGTGCACATGCACAGCAAAGCCATCATGAATGTCCTTTCTTCCTTGCACCCCCTGTCTACTAGACACACTCATGCCACCTAAAGGGGTATGTGGGAAAAATTACATTGTACTAAGTAGCTCTCTGATATTATGAAGAAATGACATTACCTGCCTACCTCTAGTGCAGTGACTTTACTGTTGAAAAACTATCTGTTAGTGTAGGACTGTTCCCATCACCCTCGGTGACCTCCAGCTGAAGATGTGCTCAGCTGTCTGCCTGGAGCAGAGAAAGCTGAGGTCTCTGGGGACAAGATGCTGTGTACGTGAGGATAGCTCCCCAGAGTGGGGGATGCCTGCAGCCTTGCAGGGTATGAGCACAGCAGGAACAGAAGGCAAATGTCCTGCGCTTCAGTCCTCAAGCTGAACTCTTAGCTCTTATAAGCTGAAAAGCTTAAACATGAACAAAGTCTGAGAAATTCATCTCTAATAAAAACAGCAAATATTACACAGAATGAACCTACTGCGAAGAGACTCTCTTCACTCTCATAATTTATACTAGGTTTTAGTTCAGGAAAAAAATCACCACCTACTGAAGTCTTTGTACATAAGCAAAAAAAAAAATTCCTGGGAAAATAATGCATATCTGTTCTTCCACTAGAGTGTAAGAGGGCAGGAACCAAGTTTTATACAGCTCTTGCAACCCCAAGTCCCTCCACACTGTAGTTAACACGTGCTCTGACTCAGCAATGCCACTTTTGGGAAACTCATTGGAAACAAAAACAGTGAATCTTAAGGGTTATGCATAAAAACCAACAAACACCCTGAATATTCATAGTGGAGTAATGGCCAAAGAAATCTTGGCATGGGATATTATTTAGGGTATTATGTCATTATTAAATATTAGTTCGATCTGAATCTACTGACAGAGCGATGCCCATGGTGCACTGGTAAGAGGGAAAAACTGCAGAGTAACATGCGAGGCAAACCAGTCATTGTGTATGTGTCTGTGCTTCCACCAGCATGGAAACTGTCTTTTCCAGCTGAAAAATAACTATTCAAAATGTTGTCAGGCTAACATATGCAAGGCATGGCTTCTTGCTTCCACATGCTACCTTTTTGGCTTCTGTTTTGTTGACTTTTTTTTTTTTTGCCTAATTTGTTTATTGGTCTAGCTGCATGATGTTGAGTAAATCAATTTCTCTGCTTCAGATTCCTCATTTTTAAAAACAGGAGTAGTTATCTCATATGAGTGCTTAAAGTATTCTTTTTCATTTTCTATTTTATTATATGTTTTCCATTATCATTTAGTCCCCTTATGCCCCTCTCCCCCCAGCAATCACTATATAAATTATTTTAAATATACAATAGTAAATAGTCAATAGTAAAATAGAACAGTGCTCAGCATGTAGATATTATATAAACATTAGCTAATAAAATAATGATTACATTAGCCTATCCTGAATTATAGTAGCTTTGTATAAAGCTTCAGCCACAATCTTTTCTGTTGCTCATCTTTACATATTAACATTCTTAAATTTTTAAGATAGAAATGTGGATCAGGATAGATTTTAAGGTCTACTCCTCCCTTTTCTGTTGTTTTCACGATGTATTTAAAAATCTGGCCTCTGGGATACTTTCAAATTGATAGACTCCAGTCATCACTCCCACCTTTATCTGGTTCTTCTTTTTCCTTTGTCTTTATTACCCTTTTACTGCTTGGTTTTGACTAAATTCCCAGTAGATCGCTGCGTGAGTCTTTGTATTGAAGGGAGCTTTGGCTGGTTAATCTTGGAAGCTCTACAGCTCAGACAGATCTGGAGAACCTTACCATGAACCCCTTGTATTCAGACGTGAATTGAAGTGTGCAAAAACCCTCTAAACCTTACCTACTGGCAACTTTAGAATTCTGTCATTCTCAGGTCAGTTAGACTCCCTTGTGTTCTCTCCTATTGAAATATCAAAGCTACACAAGTCTTATAGCTTTTCGTGGTTTGTCCTTATTTTCTTTGGTCAACTAGTTTTATTACAGATATTGCCTAAGAGCTTTGGGCTATGCTTTCCTGGTTATTCTGTAAAGGAAACATTTGGGAACAGTAAAAAACTATGCTACAACCACTGTCATCTTCCCAGAATTCCAACAACCATGAATGATTTCTGATGAAATGCACAAATGGGAATACCCAAGTGAATAGATTAACATGCTAAACTAGGTGTGTTTCCATTCCATACCCTTTCCCATTACATTTGCCTCCATTCAACCAACTATCTTAATAGAATGAATGATTTCATTAAGGAGGTTTAGAGATTGATAAAGCAAGAAAAGTTTAGTGTACATGGCTTATCAAAGTCTTTGGAAGAACACTATCTCAACATTTTAATAGCCTTCCATATTGTGCATCCCAACTTTGCAGAAGAGAGTCCTCAAAACCTCATTTCTCAGACTTTCTTGCAGCAGGACAGGCAAGCTCATGACCTAAATACCACATTCACTTTATAGGAACCCTCTATTCCAGACCCTATGTAATTAATTACTCGTGGTCTTAGGCTACTCACTTATAAATTGTTTCAACTAACCAGTAAACACTCCTTTGGGGCATATTACTTGTAACACTGATTTACTGGTCTGCTGTCTCCCAGGATAGGTCTGCCCCTGAGTTTATAGTTAGGCTGCATAATGTGGACACAGAATGGTGGCTCACCATCTCACTTTATGAAATGGTACAGACATATAAAATAAAATTGTTTGATTAAATGAGTTGAGAATGTTGGTTCCACTTATATAGCTTTGAAACATTTTTAGCAACATCATACGTCCAAAAAACTCAGTAGCTCTAGTCCCACAAATGGCTTAGAAAATAGACATCATACTTCACTGTATATATGTATTACTTCTCACTTATTCATTAATTCAATTTATGGTTACTGCCTCCTAACTAGGAGTACAATGGT
>VMDR010034192.1:0-11133 GCA_007922815.1 Macrotus californicus
CTGATTAAGTCTGTGGAATGAAAACTAAAGGCATTCTTTAAAACACATTCTAATTATCTCACTTTATAACAAATTTTTACTGATTTGCAGATGAAAAAATAATTTTCCTAGATCATCTAATTATTGAATAAGATTGTGGGGTAAAAAGATCCACTGACTCAATGAAAATATTGTACCTTCTTCATTAAGGAACTTTTCACTGGACATTTCCTGGATGGGTGCCTTCATGAACTTTTATGGGCCAAATTTGTCCTTGAGCACTGAGGTACAACTATCCATTCTTCAGTGTGTTGTGTGTTGCTTGAGCATCTGAGAAAGCCACTGCACAACCAGAATACTTACATGTATGCAAAATGGTCTCAAGAACAGTTTTAGTCTTCAGCTTCCTCAGTCTCTACATAGCCTTTGAACCAGTTTGTCAGTCACTTTCTCTTTCTTGAAAAAAATAATTTTTTCCCCACTTAGCTGCCGAGACTCCACATTCTTCTAGTATCCAATACTTCCTTAACCTCTTCTTCTTTTTTTTTTTCCCCCTGTCTTCTCCTCCTCTTCCCATTCTCCAAATTTGGAGTTCTGTGGAATTTTATCCTTCAACTTCATCTCTTCATCTTTTCTCCGCTTTTAGGTGATCACATTAGCTCTCATGGCTTTGAGTACCTTACCTATATTGACAATCTATCAGATTATTTTTATTCTTTACTTCCTAGGACTCCAGACTTTATTTTGAAAGCAAATTCGTTAATACTTAAACATCTAAAGGTTTCTGAAACTATTATAACAAAACTAAAGGTTTAATTTCTCCTTCCAAATTTGTCTTCTTTTATTGATCTCAATGTTATAAAATGGCATCACTGGTCACCTATGTGCTCAGGTCAAATATAATGATATCAATCTTGACTTCTACATTTCCTCATACCTTATGAGACTAGTTGATTTCTTTAACTATATCTCTAACTTAAAACATACCCCAAGTCTAGCCACTGCTAGGCTGCTACCTTACTTTAAACCATCTTTCCCCCCTGCAGTATCTTCTTCACTAAGTATCCAGAGAAATTCTTTTAAAGCAGGTCAGATCACGTTACTCCCCTGCTTATAACCTTCCAACGGCCTTCTGTGATGATGATAATAAGAAAACCACAAATCCTTGTCACAGCCAGCAAGGCCCTACATGAAATGTTCCTTGAATTTATCTCTCCAATTTTATCTACTACGTTCCTTTCTACATTCTCAAACAACCACTGTCTTTTGCTATTTCTTGTACAGTTGTCTAGAATGTTTCTGGCTTAAGGTCCTTGTACATGTTGGTCTCTGTATCTGAAAAGTTTTTCACTTCACATGTTTGAATGACCTGCTTTCTTGCTTTATTCAAGTTTATGCTAAGGTAGTACAAGCAGATTCCCTTCTTGAACACCATATATAAAATAGTAGCCTCACTGACTTTTTATATTCTGTTTTGTCTTCGTTACTAACACTATTGTTCGCTCGCTTATCTCCATCTTCTTAAATATAAATAAATCAAGCTTTTTATCTACACTACTTATCAGTACTACCTAAATATGTATCTGGCACATAGTAGGTACTTAATACATATTAGTTAAATGGAATCAATCCTAAGTATGAGTGCATTTGCAAGTAAAGGTTGAATATAAAATATGTTGCCCTAAACACATAGATCATCAGCATCCTATGTGCCTAACTACATGTTACTTAATAATTATAGCATCTCTCTGTAGTTTTATTAATAAAAGTCTCATCATTTTATCATTCTGGACAATTTTAATGTAAATAAGCAAGTAAATTGGTCTTTCACATTTTTCAACAATTACAATCATTATATTACATAACTGTCCAATCATCCAACTTTTAAAAATATTTATTGATTTTAGAGAGAAAAAGGGAAAGAGAGAAATATTGATTTATTCCAGTTATTTGTGCACTCATTGGTTGATTCTTTTTTTTAATAGTCACCCAAGGATATGCTCACTGGTTTTGGAGAGAGAGGTCGAGAGAGAGAGGGAGAGAGAGAGAGAGAAACATTGATGTGATAGAGAAACATGGCTCGATTGCCTTTCATATGTGTCCCAGCCAGGGACTGAATCCCCAACCTAGGTACGCGCCCTGACCAGGAGTCAAACCTGCAACCTTTCGGTGCACAGGATGATGCTGCAACCACCTGACCAGGGCCATCCAGCCTTCCTTGTTCTGACACTGGGAAACTGAAAATGATGATTGAGTGATAACTAACCAATTGGAAAACTGTTCCTAATATTTAAATTCTTTTTTTTAAAAAAAGTTCTAATTGTGAGTAAATTCTAATAAATTTTACCACTGATGATTCATTAATGTTTATTTTTAATGTTCTTTCATCTTTGTATTTGCTTGATAAGACCTAGCCTGTAGTAATAAAACAAAATGCCACAGGCTAGGTGATTTAAAAAACAGGAGTTTGCTTTCTCACAGTTCTGAAGGATAGAAGTCCAAGACAGGTTATTAGCAAACTTGCTTTCTTCTGAGGCTTTCTCTTTGGCTGACAGGGAGCCTTCTTCTCACTGTGTCCTCACGTGGTCTTCCTCTGTGTGTGTACAACCCTAGTGTCTCTCTGTGTATCCAATTTTCTCCTCCTAAAAGGACACCGTTTAGATTGGGTAAAGGTGAGAATCTTATTTTAAGTTAGTCCCCTCTTTAAAGGCCCTATCTGCAAATACAGACACATTCTGAAGTGCTGTGTTTTCGGGTTTCAACATATGAATTTTGAGGGACATGTCAGCCCCTAACCTCTATAATCCAAATTCTATAATCACTGGATCTGCTTTTATGTTTTCATATCAGTTTGTTTAGTGTGTCCTAAAATGAAAATGTCTTTAATAGAGGTAATACACTAGGATAAGTTCATTTTGAATGGGAAATATTTTCAGACACCTTTGGGTCAGTAAGTACGTTAGATTACAATGGACATGTGATGTGCTAGTCGGCTTCAGTGGATTGTGAGGAGAGTAGACATGGCAGCCGTGGTGATTCAAACTCACCTTTTTCTAAATTCTTATTTTTGTCCTGGGCAAGTCCTATGCACTTAAAAAAGATAGTTCCTTAAGCATTAAGTGTTGTGTATTGGGTTACTTTCACCAAAATCCAGTGAATAAATAAATAGATAATTTAAGAGTACTCTTTTAGTGTCTTTAGATTTTATCCATTTTTATTCCTTTTCATAGTCTTTAATATTAACATTTGAAAGAATGTTTTGTTGAGATATGTATATGTATATGATATAATAAACACAAATATTTGTATTTTTCATTTGAAAAAATAAAATTGAGTTTTATAAAGGTAAAGAGAATTGGTCATACTTAGATAGCTAGTAAATTCCATAGACTGGGCACTAATCCAGATCTGTTCCGTATTTAAGTTTTTATTTTACCCCAATCTCCTCGCCTCCTAGCATTTAATGTTTATTGCTGTTTAGTGTGTGCGATAGAATTCTACCCCCTGACCTTGGCCTGCTGGTGCTACATCTGTGAATGTATTATATTACATGGTAAACATGACTCTGCAAATATAAGTAAGGGTAATAATCGATTGACTTTCAGATAAGGAGTTCAGCATGAATTACCCAGATAGGCCAATGTAATTACATAAATCCTTGAAAGCAAAGCATTCTCTTGCCCTGGCCCTGTGGTTCAGTTGATTGGACGGTTGTCTGTACAGCAAAAGCTTTTGCAGGTTTGATTCCCTGTCTAGGGTGCTGGAAGCCCTGTGGGGGTGTGGGGCATGTGCAGGAGGCAACTGATTGATGCTTCTTGCTCTCTCTTCCTCTCTTTCTTATAAAAAAAAAAGAAGAAAGGAAAAGAAAATAGCAGAACATTCTCCCAGCTGAGGACAGGAAAAGAATTCAGTCTTGAGCACAGGAAAGACTATGTGAATGTCACTGGCTTGACGATGGAAGGGACTATGTGAGAAGCAATGTGGGCAGCCTGGAGGAGCTGAGGGTGACTCCCAGCCACCAGCCAGAAAGAAAGGAGGGCCTTAGTCCTACAGCTGTGAAGAGCTGCATGCTGTGCAAGTTCACTAATCCTGAAAGCTGGTTCGTCACCAAATTCTACAGATAAAAGCCCAGCCAGGTGACTCTTCCATCTCAGCTTGTGAAAATCTGAGCTGACAACCCAGTTGAGCCATAATTCTGACTGATAGAGCTGTCTACTCATATGTTTAAGTTACATTAATTTGTTCAGTTTGTGGTCTTTCATTACAATAGCAATTGAAAACTAATGAGTATCTTGATACTCAAATGTAAGTAAACTGAGGCCTTGTTTGTGTGATTGCTACTTTCTTGGGGATTTCAAGGATAAAAATAGCTCCCTTTTTTCTGGGGATGAAACTTTATCTAAATAGGCAGAAGTTTGTGAAATATGCCTGTTAATTTTTTGATTAAATCATCCATTTATTTAGTTAGTTATTCATTCAACAAATATTTACAGGTCTCTAAAGCATGCAAAAGATTATATTAAATGCTGTAAATATGGCTGAGATGAAAAACTGTGTGCTCCCTGACGACATATACCGCAGCAGGAAAGCTAGAAGTTACATGAGTAATGTTACATGATGTTGTAGCGTGCTCTAAAATGGCCCTCACTGACATGTCTGTGTGTTCATAACCTTGGCAATGTAATGTTTCTGCTCCTGCCAACAAAAGAAAAATCTGCTCCTCCTCCTCCTTCAGTCTGGGCAGCTCTGTAACCGCTTTGGCTGTGAATTTGATCCAAAAGTTTAGCGTGTGAATTCCTGATCCTAGTTCTTAAGGTGCCTTACAGTTTCTGTTCTTGCCTTCTTGTACTACTGTCCTCAGTCCGTCATGACGTAAGAAAGAAAGTCTACCACACTGGACAATAAGAGGCTATTGGTCAGCACTAACTTGAAGACAAATAAGTAAAGCCATTTCGATCTTTCTGTTTGAGTTAGCCTGGAGAGAGGGCAGCAGATGAAATATTTGGCCAACCTATAGAGTATGAACATTAATATATTTTTGTTTATTTTGAAGTTATCGAATCTGGTATAAATTATTACACAGGAGTTGGTAAGTTATGTACCTAATTTATTAGATATTTAAAATTGAGTTATTTTATAGAAGAGAAAACAACGTATGAAACTGCTGTGACTTTATCCTGTCTATGACATTTACCCCAGGACCTCAGGGATTAGCAACTGGGTCAGCTACTTCTAGAGTTGGTATAGCTTCCAGTTATGCATAAAAAAGTAAAGATTTTAAATATATATATATATATTTTTTTCTTTAACCAAAAGAAGTTTAATGAGGCTTAAAAGCCTAGGGTTATGGAAATTTTTTAGCATCACACAGTTCTAAGAATCTTAGTGACTACTTAGTTCAACCCTTTCACTTTGTAGGAAAGGAAGCATCTTTTTGAAGTGTAGACTGATCCGCACAGGGTTTGTCAGCTAGATAGGATGGCACTCAGAGGAAGAGCTAGGTCACTGAATTCCAGTGTATATTTTTACTAGGATGTGCTTTTGCTGGTTATTTAGCTGCCTCCGACGTGAAGGATAGTTGGTCAGGTACTCCTCACTACTCTTTGCAAGCAGATTTACCTCATCGGGCTTGTGTTTAAGACTATTATTAAGACAAAAGTCACCCATATGACCATTTTGATCACTCAGTTAACGGTTAGCAGGTCAGTTAACAATGAACTTTATCCTCTGTACTTTTGTCCCCATTTTCTTTAAGCTGTCCCTACCAGGCTGATTTTGGGGGAATGTGAAAATCTTATCACTTTCAGGTGGTATGAGTGCAATTGACAAATTGATCCTTTGGTCAATGTTCAGTGTAATGAGACACCTTCCAGAAGTGCTTAAAACATCTTGTTGAAAATTTATAATTCACTGGAAAGAAACAACAACAAAAAGATACACAGATATTTTCTTGGCCATTTTTTTCCTCAGTGTCCTATAGAGCATTATCTGTATGGCTTCTTTACATTTTGTTAGGAGATGTGTTGCTAGCTGGGCAACTTCAGATGGAGAAAGGACCTCTTCACTACCATTGTGGGTACTTGGGCTTTTTCTGGACTGTTTTTAATAGCAAACCTGGCCAGAGCATGGCTGAAAACATTGCATTTCAATTATAAGAAACCCATGTTAGTAACAGAATTACATTCTTATCTGGTGCTGTAAAAATAGGCATTTTCTACATTGTCCTTTCTAATTCTTGACTATTAGAGAGTTTTTACTTTCTTAAGGGGATCATTTGAAGGATAAAGCTTTTTTGTCTATTTTAAACAAAGGCTGTTAATTTTTTTCATGTACTGTTCATGCAAAACTTAATGCATGAAAGGATAAGGGAACCAAGATAAGGAAAACTGTCAGCAGAAAATTATCTCCCTCTCTATATACTTGTAGGTGCTGACTGCCAATAAGGATCTGCATTATACCTTCCTTTTGTCTACCTTGTTATGCCTAACATTCCAATGCAACAGAAATGGGATGAAGGATAGCCTAGCTTGATGCCTTTTCAAAATTACAAAATCATGAAAGTCATTCCATTCGGGCAGATATATGTAGACAATACCCTGCTTTCAGTGAAATTGATGCATGCAGGCCTGAATGCTAAAATATATATCAAGCGGCAAAGAAAAAATGTGGTAATTCACATTTGAAGCTTTCACATCGCTTTTGTGCTTTGTGTAAGTTCTGAATTCATTATCAAATATATTCTTTCGAAATCAACTCAAAGAGCTGCCAAGGGATAATTTAGGGCAGGGAGAAACAAAGTGAAAACACAGTTGTTTAGAGTTTAAACAATACATCATTTTCAAATAAAATGTCTATAGTAAATTGCAGATTGAGGGAGAAAATGATTATATTCTGTGATTGAGTTTTTAAGCCAGAGGGCTTTTATGATGAGAAGGGGCATCTACATAAAATGTAAATGAAGGATAAACGTGTGTGTAATCATATGGTCTTCTATTTTGAGGTGTTTTGTGTCTCATTCCCTATGTGTGTATGTCTGTGCCTGCATATGCGTATTTCAGAAGGCATTGTTTTAATAGCCTCCATAACTTCTCTTATAAACCTATCTGGATCCAATTGTACTAACATTTTGCTCACCTTTCAACTTCTTTAATGTTTCTCCCTGGTTTGAAACAACATAAATTTGGCTTCCTCATCAAGAAACTCATTTAGCTGCAGCTTGATTGCAAGTAATTTGCCCTAAGTAGCTCCATCCTTTAATTGTCTGTGCCTTTTTCCAATCTATAAACTGTAACTTCAGGCAGGACATTTTTGTCTTCCTATTACCTCCTTAGAAAAACATATCTAATAATCCCCATATTCAGTGGCTTTAGGCGTCCCTTACCACATGAACAGAAGGAATAGGATTTTCATGCAGATCTAATCGATTTACAAAATAAATTCCCCAAATATTTGGTACCTGGAAAGAGGTCATTTAAATATGATCCACAGAAGTTAATGTATCTGTTGTTACTTTAAGGGGAAAATACAAGAAGACTAGGGGAACATCAGTCTGCAATGACTACTAATGACAACAGTATGAAAGTTCTCATTTATATCAGAGAGGGGGCCAAAGGGAATTTCTTTCTCTTTCTAATACGTTTGGATACTTCCTAAATTTTTGTTTTATTCTGAGACTAAAGAAAGGTATTCTCCTTGTTTTATTCTGGGACTGAAGATAATATTCGAGCCTTTCGGAACTGACCTAATTTTCTCTAATGGAGATATATGTAATGATGTCTGGGTTTTCCCAAATCCATGCATTGAACACCATTTTTAGGATTATCTTATTGAAACTCTATGATATAAAGTACTGTTTGCAAATCCATTTATTTTTGCAGTGAATTTATTTTACTAAAATATGCCACAAATATATTCAACAGAGAGCTGTATATTCAGGAATGAACCATTCTAATATATTTTTCTGATCTATACTTTTGTTTAATTTATTCCAAGGCTAACTTATAAAATGTAAACTATTCTTCTTATTCTCCCCCCAAATATGGAGAGCAATTAGTGTGTACTCATTCACTAGTTTATGGTTTCAGTAACAGAAACCTTTTTACTCTTTCTGTTCTCCAACCAAGCAAGCATTTTTACTGCATTCTTGCTTTAGAGGCCATAGTCGGACGTTTTGAATGTCTGAATTATCCAATTCTAAGTAAAGTAATGAAGCAGTTCTGTCAATAGTGCGGATCTGGTTTTAGAAAGATTAAGAATCCCGGGATTAGCATGTTAACATTTTATTATAATTTACGGTTCGAAAATTGAATAACCATTTAGTTAACCATTTCCTACCACATTCTTCATAAAAAAAATGTAAATGGAAAGGAATGTCATGGGGAATAAAAACAAGGATACCTATGCTAGAATGTCAAGTTTACCATTTTAATTTAAATACCCATCCTTACACTACCAGCCAAGTGAGAGCAAGCCCCACTTTACCTTAACTCTCTTGGTTTTGACTAGTGGGCAAAGACTTTGAGAATTTTATTTTTCTTCAGAACGCCCAAATCCTAAGCTTGACAATATCAGAAACTCTCTAAGTAATAGCTTCAGTCTTTTAATACTGGTCCTTGAAGAAAAATAAATAAATATAATTTTCTTTATCAGTTATTGAAGTAATTATGAATTTCAAAACTACTTTGATTTAGACCTGAGTTCTGAGTTATTATTTTTCTGAGGACTTTTCTGAGGTCTTTCACTCTGAACATTGCTAGTTTACTTTCTGTAAACTTATGATTTCTTTTTCTTTGTAAATTTTGGCATAAAATCAAAGGCCTTTGGGGTAGATCAACAAATGGATGGCACACACGTACACTAAAGGTCAAGTTACTCTGTGTGTGACAGTTGTGCAGCTGACATTGAACTCTGTTGTAAGTACAGATGAGGTGAGCATCTGACAGCCCTTCCTTACAGTAATGCGAATATGTGGTTCTTTTCCAAGAAACTCAGGCCCTTGGAAATGCAGTTGTTAAAAAGAAATATCATGTTGTAACATGTAATTATATGCTTCATAATATGTAAGAGAAAAAATATTTTAGCAATTATACATATAAATGTAATATTTTGGAAAAATTATGACAATACTAGTTTATTTATTTATTCATTTATTCAGTCTACCAAAATTTACTATGAGCACCTACTATGTGCAAGGCCCGAAGGATACAGAGATGAACACAATAGACAAAGTTTGAAACTTCAGATGACAAATATTTTTTTAGTGGGAAAGACTGAGATCAATGACTGTGTGATGGTAGCTTTGTTTGGATGGCTGTAAGCGAATCCCTTTAGGAAGTTGATTTAGGGCAACATTTAAGATGAGATTTGAAGTGTAAGAAAGAGCCAGATACATAAAATTATTTTAGGCAAAGATGAAAAGCACCCATGCTGCCACTTGCTCTACCATTAGTAGAATCTCACGACCCACTCTCCAATCGCACGAGAGTTGTCACTATGCCATGCAGCTTTCGTTTCATTCCAACTTGGCCTAGCACTTTTTGTTCTTCTCCATTATGTACCCTTATCTTTTTTGTCATTTGCTGTCATCTTCGTGTATCTTTTATCCAAAATCAAACAGGACAGTAAAAGATGGAAGAACAATGATAATATTTGATTTTTCACATTGCCAGATCAGTACATAATTGTTTGCTTTTTTCCCCTAATGCAAGTAAACGATAAACGTCCCCTCAATGATACAAGATACTAAATTTTCTGCTTCCTTTGTAGCTCACATTGTCTGCATACAGGGACACACAGATGTCACAACACAAAATCTACAACTTAGTTCAGTGAAAACTATATGAACGAACAAGTAAACAGATTTACTAGACACCATAGTCAAGAAATCATGCAGATAATTTGTTACTAATACGTAAGAGACATATATGAAAAATCACTGTCACTTAAAAATAGAAACTACTTTAAATAAGTAATTTCACATTAAGAACAGAAATTAGCATGTGATCTCAAATTCTTACTTTTACACATATAGGTAGGTTATCTTTCAAACTTATTGGACAGGTTGGAATATTTATAAAATCAATCTGGGAGTGCTAAAGCATTTTAGTGGTAAGTCTCCCAACAGTTATTTTTGGATAAGCATCAGAAGCTTGGGGGTATTATCTGACTATTCAAACAACTTAGATAATAGGCAGCAAACATTGCAGATCCTGTTTTTTTATCAACTCTGCTCCAAATTGAAATATCAGAAATGCAATAATATTTTCCTCTGAGTCATGTATTTTTCCATTAGTTTAAATGTCTTTTTATTTTTTTAAGGTTTGCAGCTTAAGATATTCAATAAAAATTATTTGAATCTGCACTTGATTATGACCCTCACTTACTCTGTGCAACAGCAAGGATCTTGTTTTCTTGGAAATATTTGAGACAGCTTCATGGTGAGCGATAAAGTTATTAATGTTGCTTGATATTTGCTTTGACAGCTGCTCTGTACTCTCTTTAATCATCTTCATCATGGTCCATAGCTCTTTTTTTTCCCTCCATTTCACTTTTGCCTCTGCTGCTTAGAGAGGATGATGCACACAGAAAGCCTGATAAATCCCCTTTCCCCTGATATTTCCCCTGATTTTCCTGTTCTACAAATTTAACTTCATTTGTTTATTCATGCATTCATTCATCCAAGAAATATGTATTCAACACCTCTCTCGAACAATGTCTTGAGCGAGGGGATGTTACATAAAAATACAATTTATCCTTTAAATAAACACATTAAAAAATACATTAAGCTGACTAAGACAGACTCAAGACAGGGTAGTAGCCTGCATCAGGACCCATAACGGAGATGCTAACTGTGGCTTTTGAAGTCAAGCAGATGCAGATTTGAACCTCATTTCATGACTAAGTGACATTCTAGGAGCTACTAAACTACTTAATACCTTCCCATCGATCCTAAAAGTTTAGTTTCTGCATCTGTAAAGTGGGAATAATACGATACCTTTATAAGGATTAAATAAATGTAAGGCCTAGTTCACAGTAAAGCTTTAATAAATTATGATAACAATCTGGTGAAAGGAGTGTTAATAAATTAATGGTGACTATAATAAAATTAATTGTAATGATATGATAAGGGACCAGAGAGAGATTTAGAAATCTGAG
>VMDR010034193.1:0-11133 GCA_007922815.1 Macrotus californicus
TATTTATTTATTTAATTTAAATGAATGAAAACCTACATTACTTGACTTATATTAGTTCAATTATTTTGAATAATAAAGTATTGAGGTTAAGACTGTATGTTAATTGTTCTCCTTAAGGGAACAATTAACATAATTTGGTTTTTAGAAGTATTTCTTATACATTATTTTCTGGAACAAGTGATTTTAAAATCATAGTTCTAAACAATATTTCCCATAAATTATCATCATAGAAGTGCATGAAACCCCTGTCTTTCTGTAAAGTAGTTATTTTTTTATACAAAAGCAGACACTACAATCACTACTAGGCGATTGCTCCACCCTGGTAACCAACACCTCGCAGAAAAAAACAGATATTCATTTCTCTAGATTTCTGAATTAGGACTATAACTCCCTTTCCTGGGTCAAACTTCTCAAAATTTCAAGTTTACTTAAAAACATAACTAAAACTGTCAAAAATGCAGGTAGTTTGCCCTTTAGTATTAATACGTTCACATCTGGCTGAATTTATGTTGGAAACTCAAGGGGCAAGGCCAAGTGTGTTGGCAGCTGCCACTCAGGAGAAGGAGAACAGGAGCAGGTATTATAAGAACATACTTCTCTGTCTCCGTCTCCAGAAGCTCACATCGCATAAAGGACAGACATATGGTACCAGAATCCAAACAGCTTATCAGAGAAGATTCAAGAACAGTTTAAAAATAAAATCATTGCAACATTCTGTAAATGAGAGATTCGGCAACAGGGGAAGAGAAGTTGGACTGCTGAAGAGAAGCTGTAAGTCCTTCTTGGGGTGACTTGTTTGGGGAGAAACCCTTTTTTGCATAGAATCCATTTTATAATAGCATTTATGTATCTGTTCACTCTTTCAGCCAAAATTTGTTGAGTCCCCTCTACGCTAGACACCATGCTAAGCCCTAAGCATACATTGCTGAATAAAGGGATGTGTTAGGCTTAGCTACCATCAATGTATCATCAAATCTACCAGGAATTCTTACCACAGTGACTGCCCCCACTAGAGACAAACCATGGATATGAAGGTGTGATTAGTCTGATCAGCCACTGCCATTCTGAAAAGAAGCAGTTATGAGGTAGAGAGAGTGTCAGCTTCCCAGCATTTCCCAGCATGAAAGGCCAGTGGTACCCACTTCCTTGGAACAAGACATAACGCAAGAAAAAAGCACTGAGGTCCTTTTCCCCTTCTCCCTCCCCTTCCCTCTCACCTCTCCCTATTCCTCCCACCCCCTTCTCTCCTGCTCTTCCTGAAATTAATCCATAAGTAATCTTGAACCTAGGCTCTGTCTCCACAAAGTCAAGTAAAAGATGCGTAATTTCTTGTTGCACCTTTTCGAGCATCTAAATAATTTAAAACAGGTGAAAATATTTCTCTTGAAAACCAGTGACGTGTGTTTATTTGCCATCCTCATTCTTCACTGCTACCATCATCAGTCACGTACTGACATTTAATGCACTCCAAGCACACACGTGTTTATTTGTGCATCTTGTAAAATTCTCACAGCTCTGCAAAGGACGCATTATTACTCTGCTTGAACTGATGAAGGAAAGTGGAGGCCAAGGCTATTTATGTGATTTGCCCGGAGTCATGCCTCTGATAACATACAGAGCCCAGATTAGCTCCCAGTGCTAGACACCATGCCCCAGCTTCCCAAACTGACTGCATTTCCTATTACTTACGTTTCTTCGATAAGAGCTGCCTACAGAAGGAGTCATTGGCTTTCTCTTCTTTCCCTTGTATTTATCCCCAATATAAGTCAAAGCAGAACTTCTATTAAAGAGTACCACCAGAATGTGAAAATGAGGGGAAATACCAACGGGACAGAATTTTAAAGTCTATACACTTTTTAGGTGAAAGGTTTCAAAGTAAATTTATGCTACTTTTAATGTTTCCCAAAGGAAAATCTATAGGACAACCCTGGGAGAGACAGAGATCACATCTGCACAAAAACCAGGTATTATCATTAGCCATAGACAGCTGGTATTTGTTGAGATATTTTGCACAAGGGGCTATAAAAACTGATCCAGACGACTGGCACAATATTGGGACATCAGAGGACAGGCGTACTGCCAAACCAGAGTGACTCAGGTGGAAAGATCTCTGGGTCCCCAGAACCTGCCATACAGGTGCAGCCATGAGTGCCCAGACAGCCTGTAGGTGGGAAGAGCAGAGATCTATGAGGTCTGGGGACACCTGCCCGCCCAGCGACTGCGATCATACCCACCAATTCTCGGCAGGGCAGGTGATGAAAGAAAGAAGATGCAAAACCTCTTTCAGGAGGAAGCCGCTGCCTGAAGAAGGCCTTAAGAATTTGAACATTTCAAGTGCCCGCTCAACTTGAATATGTCAAGTTATGTTCTATTTTCCTTCTGAGTATCGGTCTTATTCTCCAATATTTACAGCATTATCAGGGCTTGATCGCTTCGAGGGGCTTTTTAAGTGAGGCAAGAGGAAGGGAAGCTGTGTTTCTGTAGGAACTACACATTTCTCATAGCACTTGAATAGTTACTGAAATTCTCTCACCGGTTTCATTTGTAAAACCTACGTTATTCTGATGTGTGCTGTAGGATCCTTGCGTTGAAGGACTGTCTCGTGGACTCAGTGTTTTTTGGAGGTCAGATAGACTCATTGTTCTCAAGAGGGTCCTAACGTGTTGGAAAAGAGTTTGACATGGCCCACATTTCGTTAAGGTAGAAGAAAACCAAATTCACCTTTTCAATCTGATTGTGTTTGTCAAGTGCCTGGCACTACCCTGTTCAAAGACTACGTGGAAACTAGGCGTGCTCTGTGTGGTTAGTTTCATTGGTTCAGAAGCTATATCCTAATTGCTTTTTGATGGTTGCACTAACTTTCTTTTCCTCTACTTTACTGAGACATAATTGACATGTAAGTTTGTGTCGGTTTAATGTGCACAGCGTGTTGACCTGATATACTTAGATGCTGTAAAATAATTACCACCTTAGCACTAGCTTGTCTCGGTCCCATCCGGCAGGACCGCGTGTTGTTGTGGAATGCTTGTCCCATGTCCCCGGACAAGTGACGAACAAATTCACACGGACTAAAGGAATCCGGTGGAGAAAAAGGGATGTCGAGCCCCTCTCTAAGTGAGAGAGTGCTAGCTTGGCCACTCTCTCAGTAAGAGAAAGAGGGAGCTCGAGGGAGGGAGAGAGACAGAGGTAGAGAGAGAGGAAGGGAGAGAGGGAGGGGGAGAGGGAGAGGGGGAGAGAGAGAAAGAGAGAGAGGGCAAGAGAGGGCCAGGGAGAGGGTGAGAGAGTGTGAAAGAGGCCCAGAGTAGGCCAGAGAGCGTGAGAGAGGGCCAGCCTGTGTGGTCACTCTCTCCCAGAGAGAGAGAGGGCCCAGACCCCTCACCTGGATAGGCTTTTATTGACACTCTAGGTATATTACATCCAGGACGGTTCTTATTAACTGTGCACAGGTTCGCTTTAGGTGGTTATGGTAACAAAAGAAAGAATGTTGCTAATCCCTTCAAGATAAAGGTCATTTGCAAATGTAAAGGGAAAAGAGGTTGAACTGGTTACACCCAAGCTTCAGAGGTTTAGCATAGATTTTAGGAAGTTACTTTAAAGATATGCAGTAAACATTTGTTTCCTCAATTCAGGGTGAGGGAGTTTTTAGCAAAAGCAAGTCTCAAGCAGCCTAGGTGAAATGCAGGCCTGATTCCCCACGGGAGACCTATTCACAGATGTTCTCTGCACTCCACGTGTGTCTGTCTGCATTCAGAATCAGAGCTGAGCCACTAGATCACATCACACATGGATAGGTTCCCTATACTAGCTAGCACCTCCATCCCATTATCTAACTATTATTTCTTTTTTGTGTGGTGAAAACATTTAAGATCTTCTATTTGAGCAACTTCTGATGATATAATGCAATCTTATTAGCCATAATCACCATGCTGTGCATTAGATCCCTAGAACTTGTCCATCTTGTAACTGGAAGTTTGTACTGTTTGACCAATATCTCCCCTTTTCCTCCAACTCCCAGCTCCTGGCAACCACAATTCTACTCTGTTCCTATGAGTTTGGCTTTTTGAGATTCCACATATAAGTGAAATCATACAGTATTTGTCTTTGTCTGCTTTACCTCACTTAGTGTAATGCCCTCAAGGTCCATCCATGTTGATGCAGACAGCAGGATGTCCTGCCTCATGACTGAATAATGTTAACAGATGTGTGTATATATAAAATATCTTTTTTATCCATTCATCCATTGACGGATACTCAGGTTACTTCCATATCTTGTCTGTCGTGAATAATGCTGCAATGAACACAGAAGTACAGGCATCTTTTCTGTTCTCATTTCCTTTGGATGTTTACCCAAAAGTGGGGTTGCTGGACCAAATGGTAGTTCTATTTTTAATTTTCTGAGGAACCTCCATACCGTTTTGCACAGTGACTACACCAAATGACATTCCCAGGAGAAGTGCACGGGGGTTCCTTTTCTCTACATCCTCACCAGCGCTTGTTATCTGTTGTCTTTTCTATGATAGCTATTCTGACAGGTGTGAGGTGGAATCTCACTGTGGTTTTGGTTTGCTGCATTAACTTTCCATCTAGAAAATGATTTCCTTTGAGTCCCTGAAATGGACTTGATCGTCTAGGAATCAGTAACGTGCATATGAAAAGAAGCCAAAGAAAGAGAATGACCAATGTCCCTTAACCTCGTTTTCTCAAACCCTAACCCAGTGATGGGCACATAACAGGTGCTTGAAAGTTTAAATGAAGGAATGAGGCTTCTTTCCTTACAGTTCATGGAATTATGTAGAAAAAAAATCCTTCCAACAGAAAGGACAGCAGGGTACTCCTTCCAGCCAATAGCATCACTTCACCAACGTGGATTCTTAAAACTTTCTGAAAAGACCTCGTCCCAGGATTCACCTGGCAACACTCACTATCCAAAAGCCTTTGAAAGCTGGTGAGAATTCCCAGCAGAAGGCACCTGAGAAAGCAAAGCTGGGCCCTGTGTGGCTCCCCCTGAGCAGCGGGTGCAATACTTGTCTCCCTCCACTGACCTCAGACACCCGCCGCCCAGGATTTTCTGATGCTGTCAGCAGTTCGGTCTCATTAGAGACACAGTTATTGTGATCAAGTTCAGATGGGATCAAAGACAGGCAGTCTGAAACAGAACACTAAAAGAGTGGTTGTGGCTTCCAATTATTTTCAATGAGTTGGGATAAAGACCCAAGAAGCCCATAGTGGGTCTTGAACAGAAGAGAGGCAGGAAACAGAGTGAAGGGCTTTCTGGGAGCTGGGGGTGGGGCGGGCCATGATGTGCTGGCCTGTGGGTATCTTTCATCTCCTGAATGCAGCTCGTGTCTTGCAATTCCCCTAAGCAGGGAATCTAACTTCTCATTGATGTCCATTTGCATTAGATCTCAAACTATAAGCACTACCTCATAACAATTACACTTTCTTTACTTAAAGGCAGACTTTTAGAGCCTACAGTGGCCCAACAACTTTGAAAATGTGCTGTTTGATCAATTCTGTGAGCTACCATAGCAGATGGTTGTTACAATTATTTTATTTCTATTGTACAGCAGTTCACTGAGATCTTATTCTCTCAGTAAGACTTTTCAACTTTTTATTCTCCAGAGGCTTATAAGCATAAAGGAAGATATGGCTATCTTTTATTACTTTTATTACTTAAATGTGATTCCTCAAAAAAAAAAATCATTCCCCCAGAATTAGAAAAAGAATCTTCATTTTGCACCTGGGAAATGTGCTAAATATGCAGAGTCATGAGTAGAAACGAGGCCCAACTCCAGGTTCCCAGATCTGTCCATGAGACTTTATTACTGGCCTGGCGACTCTGGTAGGTGCTCCAAGTTCTCTACCCAACAGCCAATCTTCTTTCTTACTGAGAGAACCCCGGTTGCATTTGAAGTGACAACATGACCAAGCGAAAATTTTCCCTGCATCTACTGCAGCCAGCTGTGTCAATAGAAAGAAAGTCCCTGCAAGGGGTTCAAGAAATACAGGTCTGCGCCCAATTGTCCTCCCTGCTTTCTCCCTCTTCTTGCCTAGATGGTGAATGTGACAGCTGAGGTCGCAGCAGCCATATTGTAGGGGTCAAATACGAGGCCATAAGCTAAGGGTGGCAAAGCACAAAGATAGCAGGACCTGGTACAGTGAGAATACAGTGGGTCCTCATATAAGTCTGGATTTGCCTAGCTACTGTGTTTGACAGAAAAAAAGAACCCCTTATTTTGTTTAAGCTGCAGTTATTTCCTTTCTTTCCTATCAAGCGAGTGAATATTCTAATTAAAAGAGTGCCCCACTGCAGTTCCTCAGTAAATCAGAAAAACACCCTTTTCTACCAATTATTTACATCATCTCTGTTCTTAGTGTCTGCTGGTTAAAACAGAAAACCGCCTGCCTTCTATGGTCCCTGGCTCCGTGACCAGCACCTACCCATCCTTCCCCAGGTGCTTGTGCGCTGTTTTCACCTGCTCATCACCAGAGGCAAACTCTTTCCTAGCAGCCCAAGCATTCAGAGCTTCGCTGTGATTGTGTAGTTGGCTCTTGCTCCAGAAAACCAGCATAGTGTCTCCTCTGTATTTCACCACAGATGACTTGGTTTGTCTTTGGCATTTTGTACGTACAGCAGAACATTCTGACCTATCCTGAAGGAACATCGGATTTATAGCTGACAAATTCTCCAATCGCTGCCGAAGACAAGGGGTTTTTCTGTACCGGTTCAGAAGCAACACTTTTTGGTAGCTATCTGACACAGTGCGACGTCCTCCAGGTGACAAGACAATTGCCCTGCCACGGAATTTGCCACAGACCTTGAGCTTTTGTCTCTCCCACTAAGCAGGCTTTATAGAAAGGGGTCAACATAAAAAAAAAATTATTGCAACAGTGGCACAAAAAAGATGGCATTTAGCCAACAGTTGAGATCTTAAATAGCGGGAAGGTGCTTTATTGAAATATCAGTGTGTCTGTGTTCTTTCTGTTTCTTCTCTTCAAGCCTCTCACCCCAACATGAATCCCCTTTTCCTGAGAATTTAGGGTTTTGCTCGGTAGAAAGCAGAGGGTTTCTACTCCACTCCCCCAACTTCCTGTTGATCGCAAGAGGCACTTCCTGTCTTTTACAGGGGTTTAAATAAACTGGCCTGAAGGGAGGAAAGGAAGGACTTGACTTTGGAAGGCCTCCAGAGGGAGAGATTTCCTAACAGATGATGTAGAGGGAGTGGCATTTGTCCTGTAGACTCAGTGGGATCTCGGAGAGTTGGCTGAGAGGTGCCCCTTAGAGGGGGTGCCTCCTTGAGGCATGGATGTACCCTCACTTCGCCAGGGACTTCCAGAGCCACATGCGGCAACAGCAGTAGAGTCCGCAGACCGGAAAGCAATACAGATTGGCTAGATAATGAACAGACAGTATTTGTACTCAAGGTGGGGGCCCAGCCTCAGTGCTTCTGGGCCCAGCAAGACCCCGGGACCTTGGCATGACAGGGATGCGGCTCAAGACAAAAGCCCTCGTAATGACTGAGGCTTCCTTCCATGCCAGTCCACTGTTGAAATCAAATTTAAATCGTCTTAAGCAAAAGAGGAATGCGACCATCCCTTCCCACCTGACTTTCGGGCCGGAGAGTCTCCTCCCACGACATTGTTGCTAGAGGAAAGGAAAGATCCGCAAACACGGATTTAACAATCTGGAAGTCCCCTCTGACCTGGCACAGTTTTAACTCTAGTTGTGCCTGTGTGTCTCATCAGGCGAATAGGGAATCCTCTTTGACATCGCTCAGAGTCTGGATAGGTGAACAGTGATTATTTAACCCTTTGCAAATAGGAAGTGCTATTTCTATCTTTAAAATAAAGTTCAATATTTTAGGAGCCATTACACTGAGCCTGAATGAGACCGCTTCCCATTCGACCACTGCCAGTCAGAACTCGGGTCCTGCCTTCATTCAGCCAACCCTGAAACTCTGAAACTGAAACAAACAACCAGCTGAAAGAGACAATTCAGAAGAAGGAATGTGCACTTATCAAAGTTGGAAATCCAGGGAATAGAAGCAATCGCAGTAATTTGTACCTTTCATTGAGGATTCTAGCCAACCATCGAGATGAGAAACAAATACATCTGTCAAGAAATATACTTTGTCATAGAGATTAAAATTAAGAATTTTGAAATGGAGAAATAAGGGAAAATGAGAAGAAAAAAAAAAACGGACTCTGTCCCACCTAGAAAGAATTCTTAAAATAATTGGAACTCAATGCACGAAAACACAGAGCAGTCTCAAATTGTACAAAGCACGCTTAATTGAATCTGTCACTACCACCGCTATGTAGGAGGGGACAAGAAACAGGAAGAAAAAGAAAATGACACCCTTGAATCAGGTTCATGGCCCTTATAAAACTGAATGTGCATTCAATGCAGTCCATGTGTCTGAGTGTGTAATTGTTTGTATCCAAGAAGGGCAGTTCTATTTAACTCAAACTCATTTCCCATCTAAGATATTTTAAGTGCTGCTGCTTACGATTGGATTAATTAAGTTAGAAATAAAGTGAAATCTGACTTGGAACAAGCACTCCTGTTTGGCTGCCTGATTAACACTGAACTTGCTTTGTTTGCTGTGAGGCTGGAACATTGGCCCATGTAGGCCCAAGACTGGTACTCGCCCAACGTCAGCTTCCCCAGCCACCCCCTGGGGACAGTTGCAGTATTTTGTAATGCCAGCTGGCTGGTAACAACAGAAACCAGGGCAGGGATTACAAAACATCAGAACCCTTTCAAATATGACTGCCTTTCTGAAGCTTCCTAAGCCTTCTGGAATTTCCCTTGGCTGTTGGAAGGATCGTGATCTGCATTTCCTGGGTGAGAGGTCGAGAAGACATGTGGTACAAAGCCTGGCTAGATCATGTCATTTACAGCCAATCTGGGGACAGTCTGTACTTCAGAGCCAAACCTGTTTCATCAGTGAAATGAAAGTCTCATCGCCATGCACAAGAGAAACAAAGAGTTATGTTTGTCTAAAGCAAGCTGGGATTTTTGCATTAGGATATTTGATAAAAATTGAGGGCAGAATTTAAAATCCAATTGCACTATGGCTTAGCTAGGATTCTTCAAGACTAGAACCAGAGATTATATTAGAGAAGACTACAGACAAATATGAAATGTTTGAGGTGGTAGGAAACTTCTGGAAGTTAAGGTGGGAGGACACTAACATTTTCCTGAGGGAGTAAACATTTCCTTTAATGAGGATGTTTTTGGAAATGGGAGTGTGCAATTTTCAGTTCAGAATGCAATTGTTTCCAGTCCAGAATGCAACACCCCTCAAAGCCTATACATCATATCTAAGTGCCTCTGAGTTCATTGTTTTACCAGGTCCCAGGGGAGACGGGGAAATAGTTAATCTGCTGATTTTAAGTCCCAGATGTGCCTATGGCAGGCACTTCAGCAAAGAGGATTATTTCCTACACAGTGAGGCTAACTAGTTGGCCTTGGGGAGATTGGGAATGCCAGGGGCAGGGGGCGGAAGGACCATGGGAAGACACAGCAGCCAAGACAGGGTCACATGGGGCTGCTGCCCTCTCTTGTTCTCCCCCCACCCCACCCTGCCAGGGGAACAAAAGGCCAGTGTGCTAGTATTGTTACCGGTCTCTCACATTGTAGTCAACTGAGTTGGAGGTTGATAATTAAACTTATGGGAACTATTGGCAACTCCAAATTATTCCACCTTGGCAGCCACATCAAAGACAAGAAAATACAGAACAGAAAGATGCCCAAGGTAATGTCTAAATTAGGCATGCATGTTGGAAGACAAGGAGGTTGCAAGAACATGGGTCAGGAAGGGCAAGGTGAAGGCTTATCCTAAAGCACCCACTCTCTCTTCTGCTCTTGTGTGCCAACTTCTGTTCATCTTTACCTCCCGTTCCCATTGCGTACCAGCCACTTTGCACAGGAGAGCGTATTCGGTCCCATCAGGTTGCTCTCTTTTGGTAAATTGTTCTGTAATTCCTTGCCTGCCCCGGCCTCCCAAACCCTTTGAATGTCATGTGATTAAACAAACCTACAGAGCTAAGGGTGATGATTTCAGATCTTCATGCGCTCTTGACCTCACAGGGTATGTCCTTGGTTGCATGAGATTTTTTTTTCCCTGAGGTACGTTTTCATCGCCCTGGCTTTTTATAGTATTATGAGAACAATGACCTCATTCTCTCCTGTTGATAACAACCGCATACTTTTTATAACTTGAAAAGGTATCTGCTTATTGATATGGGGGCTAAAGTTAGCTATAACGCAAGTGTTAGCCATTGCATGCCCCGCCTTATCTTGGAGAGCAAAATAAATGAGATAGAAAACTCACGAAGGGTGTGGTTTGGCCCTTCTAAGTGATCATCTGTGTTCCGGGAGAGACCTTTGTCTTCTTTTTCTGAAAGTCCTGTTGAAGGAACACTACAGTGGGGAGAAAATAGAACTCCTAGAATGAAGAGGTCATGTTTAATTCAAAATCATAACATCTGGTAGTTTGCTAAAAATGTGAAAATTGACAAGCTGATCTTTTCCTTCGGAGGTGAGACCTATCTCCCACTGAGGTGCAAAACCCAATCATATTTCCTGGGGTGTCCTCTTCTGCTTAGAACTCACCAAAAATACCATTAAGACTGATTGGAGTTTCAATCCTAAACAAGAGGAAGGATGATAAGTGAACTTAAGGAGACTGGTAAAGATAAGAATCCTGAAAACTAAGTAATTATAATAATTTTCCGCAATAGCAGTAGTATTTCTGAACCAACGTACGATATGACTTAAACCCAAGTGGATGAGAAAGCAATACATTTAACTTGTGTTCCTCTGATTATGAGTCAAAGCGGCGAGGGTGGTGGGTTGCAAATTGTGGTAAATTCCATAGTGAAGTGAGGATTGGACTTTGGGCAGCATTACAATTGTCTATTCACTTATCTGACTCCCCGAGTGAACCAAAATATCCTTGTAAGGCCGACTGCATACTAGTTTTATCTCCTCGGGACCCAGCACGTTGCCTGGCACACACAGGCACTTGATAAAGGTTTCTTGTTATTCAGATTATCCACATTATTGAAAGACAGCGGATCTCATCATTCTTTCTCTAACCCAGTGCTCTTTTAAAATTTTGGAAT
>VMDR010034194.1:0-11132 GCA_007922815.1 Macrotus californicus
CTCATAACAAAAAATACAAGGCATTGATGTTTTGAAAAATTAGATATTCTTTTAGGCCTTGAAAAAGAAGGATCTATATGCACATGTTTAAAAAAGAAATTAGCTGTCATCACATTCACATTCAATTCTAACTACCATTATTCTCAAGACATTCAGTTTTGCTTCATTATTCCCGACATCAGTTACTGTTATCAGGACTTCAACAGCATGATAAAGGAAATGGAAACCATAAAAAAGAGTCAGACATGCCCTGGCTGATGTAGCTCAGTGGATTGGGCCTGCAAACCAAAGAGTTGCCAGTTCGATTCCCAGTCAGGGCACATGCCTGGTTTGCTGGCTAGGTCCCCAGTAGGGGGCATGTGAGAGGCAATCACACATTGATGTTTCTCTCCCTCTCTTTCTCCTTACCTTCCCCTCTCTCTAAAAATAAATAAATACATTTTTTAAAAAAGAGTCAGAAATGAAGAATACAATATCAGAAATGAGGAATATACTAAGGAATCATTACCCATTATCAAGCTAGATGAAGCACAAGGACAAACTTAATCAGCAATTTGGAACAGAAAACAAGGTAGCAGAAAACATCCAATCCGGGAAACAAAAAGAAAAAATAATTAAAAATGATAAAAAAAAAGAAAAAGGAAAGAAAATGAGGGTAGTCTAAAGGACCTCTTGGACAATATGAAAGTAGTAACATCCACATCAACAGGTACCTGAAGGAGAAAAGAGAGACCAATGAATTCAGAACCTAGCTGAAGAAATAATGGCTATAAAATTTCCTAACCTGGTGAAGAAAAAAGATGCAAATGTCCAAGAACCCCATAGTCCCAAATGAAATGAACTCAAAGAGGCTTACAACAAAAGGCAAACAAGAATCTTATGAGCAGCAAGAGAAAGAGAGTTAATCAGCTAAAAGTGATCTCCCAAAAGACTGTCAACTAATTTCTCCACAAAAACATTTCCGGCCAGAAAGAATTGGCATGGAATACTCAAAGTCGTGAAAAGCAAGGCATACAACCAAAACTAATCTACCCAGCAAGGCTATTATTCAAAAGATAAAGTTAAACAAAACTTTTCCAGAAAAGAAAAAGCTAAAAGAATTCATTGAGACCAAACTAGTATTAAAAGAAATGTTAAAGGATCTTCTTTAAGAAGAGGAAAGACAGAGAGAGAGAGTTATAAAAAATAAAATGGCAATAAATACATACCTATCAATAATCATCTTAAATATAAATAGGTTATATGATCCAATCAAAAGACACTGTAGTCCTGACCAGTGTTGCTCAGTTGGGCATCATCCCACAAAGCAAAAGGTAATAAAAAACAAGAACAAACCAGAAAACCTACTAAATGGGAGGGCATACTCACCAATAATACATCTGATAAGGGGTTAATATCCAAAATTTGTAAAGAACTTATACTACTCAACACCAAAATAATAAACAATCCAAATTTTAAAAATGCATAGAGGATCTGAGTAGACACTTCTCCAATGAGGACACACAGATGGCCAATAGACATATGAAAAGATGCTCAATGTCACTAATCATCAGAGAAATGCAGATTAAAACCACAAGGAGATATCATCTCACACCAGTCAGAATGGCTGGCATCAATAAATTCAGAAACGGCAAGTGTTAGCAATGATGTGGAAAAAAGGAAACCCACTGCCCTGTTGGTGGGCATGCAGATTAGAGCTTCCACTACGGAAAACAGTGTGCAGTTTCCTTAAAAGATAAAAAATAAACTGTTTTTATGACCCAGTGATTCCACTTCTGGGGATTTACCTGAAGAAACCCTGAGTACTAATTTGAAATCATTCATGCACCCCTAAGTTCACTGCAACTTTACTTACAATAGCCAAGCTATGGAAGCAACCTACATACCCATCAATAGAGGAGTAGATTAAAAAAAAAAAACCGTGGTTACATAATATATAATGGAATATTATTACTAGGCCCTAAAAAAGAATGAAATCTTACCATTCTCAACAGCATGGATGGATCTAGAGGGTATTATACTCTGTGAAATAAGTCACTTAGAAAGAGACAAATACCATATGATTTCAGTTACATGTGGAATCAAAAGAACAAAATAAATGAACAAACAAAATTGAAGACTCATAGATACTGAGAGAGATTTGGTGATTGCCAGAGGGGATGGAGGTTGGGGCACTGGGTGGAAGAGGTGAAGAGATTAAGATGTACAAATCAGCAGTTACAAAGTACTCATGTGAAGTACAGCATAGGGAATGTAGTCAGTAATGTGCTCTGTGTGGTGCCAGTTGGGGTACTGGATTATGGAGGGGAACACTATGTAAAACATACGATTGTCTAACCACTAACTTGCACAAACCTAAACCAATACATAATAAATGAATAAAAATTAAATGAGAGGATAGATATGAATATGTATCTTAGTATAAGTATTTGAACACTCATTCACTAGTTCAACAAATATTTACAGGACATGACACTAGACTATGGTTTCAAGAAAGAGGATTAAATAAAAAAACCTGTCCTTTTAGGTTTTACAATTTAATTAAGTCAGTTATATACTCAGAATAAAGTATAACACAATGTATGCACATGTCTGAAACATATTATATTAGAAATGTGTAGTTGGCCTAGTGGTGTCTATTTTTCTGAGACTTCTTTGGATGCATGATTTATGAGCTAAGTCTTAAAGAAGAAGCAGGCTGAGAGAAAAGATGACGTCATAGGCAGAGAGTTGTAATGCAGCGTCAGAGTTTCCCTCTCGTTCCACTTCTGTGCCGTGGATCACACTGTGTCCCTATTTGGAAAGGCCTTCCCTTCACTGTCACCTCAGTCCCCTCTTTTCAGTGCCATTCTGTTACTCACAGCCACTTCACATGGAAGCTCTTTATGATGACATCCCAGAATTAGGATTTCCTCTCACCTCATCTCACTGCCCCTATAAATGGTTCATCCTTGATGTATGAACTTGCAAATATCATATTACTTTTAGGTGGCCACCGCTTTAATAGTGTGATCATGTTAGGTATCCTCACATCACAAATACTTGCCCAGTTCTTTACTGAAATTGGGAACTAAATAATATTTGCTGGGTTAAGTTTTCCTCATTTAGTGACCTAAACTTAGAACATGATCAGTCCCAGAATAATATAGTCCTGTGTGGCAGTCAAAGGTATGAGTTGAGGGAAGAATACCAAGTAAGAGGGGATCATTGTGGATATACAAGGTTGTTGATTTTAGCAATTATGTAAAGAAGCATGCCATATGTATTGAAAATAAAGTTAAGCCTGGCTGCTGGCATGGCTCAGTTGGTCAGAGCATCAGCCCATAAACCAAAAGATCACAGGTTTGATTCCTGGTAGGGGCATGTATCTCAGTTTCTAGTTTGTTTCCCAGGCAGAATACAACCGATCAAGGTTTCTTTGTTCCCCTCTCTCTTCCTCGCTTTCTCTTTCCTTCTTCCTTCCTCCCTCCTGCCCTTCCTCCTTTCTCTCTAGAATCAGTGAATATATCCTCGGGTGATGATTTAATTTAAAAAATTTAAACAAAGTAAGAAGCAGGTGTTTCTCTTCCCTGGCATATGCAGTATTTTATGTTTAGTAAGAGTTAGAAGGGACAAGAAACAGAATAATCTAAATAATTTTTAGTGGAAACTTGCTTGTTCATACTGTCATGGGGGCCACATCGAGTCTTATCTAGGACCATGAACCATCCCATCAAGTGGTACTTCAGAGTCATCCTATTTCCATTCCCATTCAATCACTTCAGGATCCACATTGAGTGGCTTTTATGAACATGATTATTTTTACCTATAAATGATGTAAAATGGTTGGCTTAATAATCACTGAGTACTTCTTTGTCTTATTATTGAGTAAGGTGTATTTTTAGTAAATTATGATTCACAGTCCTGTCCGGCAGGACCACGTGTTGTTGTGGAATGCTTGTCCTATATCCCCAGACAAGTGACGAACAAATTCACGCGGGACTAAAGGAATTGGGTGGAGAAAAAGGGATGCATGGCTGATCTCTCAATGATCAAGAGAGAGGGGCCTGAGTGGCCGGTCTCTCAGAGAGAGAGGGCCCTGACCCCTCGCCTCGACAGGTTTTTATTGAAACTCCAGGTACATTACATTCAGGATGGTCCTCATTTACTATGCATAGGTGTGCTTTAGGTGGTTAACTATTATAGATAGGAAAGAAAAAAAATGTTGCTAATCACTTCAAAGATAAAATACAAAGTGGAGAGGTGGCTTAGCTGGTTACACGTGTACTTTGGAAGTCTGGCCCAAATCAAAGTAAACTTCTACTGTCTCCATCCCAGGTGAGGGAGTTTTTGCAAGAGCAAGTTTTAAAGCAGCCTAGGGACAATGCATGTCTAATTCCCCACAGGAAACCTATCCACGGATGTTACCTGCACACCATGTGCATCTGGTCTGTGTTCAGAACCAGAGCTGAGCCGCGAGTTCACATCACACACAAATAGGTTCCCTATACAGAGTTAAGTCACTTTCTATATTTTCAGACCTCTCAAATATGTAGTTAATGTTTATATATGTTATTTCTAATTTTGGTCCAGATACTGCTAAATAATGAAGTTGAAATTGCTGGGGTCACATTTTTGGACTGTGCAATTTAATGTAATAATTTCCTGAATAAACAAAATGAGCAGAAAGACATCATATCTCTATTTAATTCATGACTACATCTTACCAGAATAAAAAATAATGCCCAAGAAATTGCTCACAAAATTTCACAAATCATTTAATGCCTGAAATAAATAAAGGGTATACTAGGTACAGAAGCATTAAAATTATTCTTACTTGTTAAAGAAAAATCTTCATAAATCTTTTAAACAACAAAGAAAAAAATTATGGCATTTTTGTCTTCAAAGAACACTTAGGAAAGTAGGCCTTGAATCAGTTTATTTTTGAAAGTTGAACTAAATGAATTCTATTCTAAACTTCGTCTGTGCTCTGGGTGAAAAGGAAAAGCTGCTATCTGAAATGAGGTCAAGTTCATAGCTGGCCCAAAGGCAACTGTTCTCAAGTATTTGAGAGTTTCATTCCTGCACCTGCAGTACGATAATGCTGAACTGCTGACTTGCCAGACCAGCTGCCCTGTGTCAGATGCCTCGACTCACCTTGTCACCACAGCACATCCCAAAAGAAGCCCAAGACAATGAAGGGAACACATTGTACATGTGATCTTGGTTCACATCGGTTTGCTCTCCAGAGCAATATACAATATCTAGGCTCTGGTGATGTGTAAAAAGATGGTTCTAAAGCAAATAATGCAGCATAATTCATGGTCACATGACTTGGTAATGCCATCCACATTTTAGCAATGCTCAGGAGTTCTTCAAAAGGACATATGCTGGCTTTGACAAATTATTTTTTGTGGATTCTCAGATACGAATTTAGGAGACATTTAAACAAAAACAAAATGTGCTTTATTCCTCAAATTACTATATAATGATAGAAATCTCAGAGCCCTAGCCCTAGCTGAAGGTGTTCGCATTGTGAATATTCACAAGGTCAACTTGTCAGGGATGAATGACCAATAGTGACCCCTGCTGTCTGAAAACGTACACTGCTCTCTGGTCCTGCCCTCTCTTCATATCAGAGACATATTATGGTGGTTTACATTTTTTATTTTTTAATCATTTTTTATTTTTTACAACTGACATATAATATTATATTAACTTCAGGTGTAAAGCCCAGTGATTAGAGATTATAGAACTTACTATGTAATCATCCTGATAAACCTCATACCCACGACACCATATATAGTTATTAGAATATTATTGACTATATTCCCTATGCTGTACTTTACATCCCCAGGACTGTTCTGTAACTACCAATTTGTACTTCTGAAATCCCTTCACCATTTTCACCCAGCTCCCCACTCCCTCCCATTTGGCAACCATCAAAATATTCTCTGTGTCTACGAGTCTGTTTCTGCTCTGCTTGTTTCTGTAATTTGTTTTTGATTTAGATTCAATTGTTGCTAGCCATGTGTTTATTGCCATTTCATTGTTCATCATTTTATCTTTTTCCTCTTCTTCTAGAAGACTCTTTAACATTTCCTACTTTATTGATTACCTTGATCTCTCTTCTTCATTAACGTTTTCCCCTCTTTCTGCAAGAAATGAGGGCATCCAAGGAATGGTTCAAGGTTCTATAATCTTTCTCTTCATGAAGATTTCTTTACTGATAATGTTAGTTAATAAAATTGTTTATTTTTTAAAGATTTTATTTATTTGTTTTTAGAGAGAAGAAAGTAAGGAGAAAGAGGGAGAGAAACATCGATGTGCGAGAGACACACTGATTGGTTGCCTCCTGCATGCCTCTTTCTGGGGACACGGCCAACAGCCCAAGCAGGTGTCCTGACTGGTAATGGAACTGCCGACCTTTTGGTTCACTGGCTGGCAGTCAATCCACTGAGCCACACCAGTCAGGGCAATAAAAGTGTTTAAAACACCCAAACTCTTCCATCCCCCTTGTCTATTGGTGTCAAATAACAGTTTTCTAGTATTTCTCTCTCCAGAAATTCTAGAAAATGTTTGTTTGGTGTAATTACTCAGACACCCATGATTAGTTAAATGGAGATTCTTCAGCATTATTGTTGTCTCTGGCTTTTCTCATCCAGTCCCTGAGATGCTAGAAAGAGCTTCATTTTTCTGTGACACATGTTTCAGAATGAGGGCTTCCTCCTGGAATTGCCTTCCCTCAATGCTTGCTCTGTGTTCAGCTGGGTCGTTCTCCTGGGCTCTGATTGGTGCCTGTCTCTCCCTCACTGGCTACACTCCCGCAGTGGGAGTGATGGTGGAGAAGGAGGAGGGAGAAGACAAAGAAACAGAAGTGGAAGGGAAGGGAGTGAGATTGTACAAACCTGCAGCTTGTGATAGCAAAACTATTTCCAGTTTATACATGGAATAAAAACATTTTTCACTGTCTATAATTCTAGCTCTCAAAGAGTCTGACTACTTTGAATGCTCCTTGGAAAACTTTTTTCCCTATACATAAATTTCTGAGACTGTAACATTCTATGCATCATTTTTTAGTATAACCTCTTTATCCTCACCTAACAGCCAAGGATTTTATTGTAAGTCAGTTTATTTCCTTTACAACTAGGCCACACTGACACAGCATATGTTTACAATAATATTGTATAGAATGATCATAATAAAAACCATTTCTCCTCTCGGGCTAATACTAATGAAGTCCCACATTTTACTGTGTTCACTGATTCAGAGAACTGCAGTTGATCTTTATACACTCTATTGAAATGGGCACAAGTAGGAAAAAAATGCTGTGGCTTGTTCTACCCATCTGAAAGAAATCAGAAACATAACACTAACAGAGCTTAGTAGATAGGAATTGCTAGAGCGACAGCTAATGCCCTGCTTTGCCTCCTAGGGAGTCACAACACTGTATTATTTCACTCCTCATTGAATAAAAAAAATAGCATGTAAATTGTTCACATTTGTATACTGGGTGATTATTTAGTAGCTCCATCTGAGACAAAAGATCCCTAGAATAATCTTTTGGCATTTGTGGATACACACATGGACATACGCATACACAAGTCCCTAAGATAACTGCCAGAAACAAAAGTGCAAAGTGCTATTTTTATAAAGCACAGTACATTTAAAATATCTCTCTTCAATTTCAGTGTACTCAATCAATCCTACTAATTCTTTTTCTTTAAAGAAGATTTGATTTACACTGTAATGAATTGATACAAGGTTGATAAACAGGATTTTTGGATTCCTTTCTTTTGGTATGTGAGAGACTATGAGGATCTTTTATAGACGACTTGAAAAGTCAGATTTCTCCCTATTCATGTATTATCTCAAAAAATTTTGTTTTCTTTAAATTTCAGATGATCACACGAAATTGTAAATAAAGCCTAATTTATGTAGGTGCTGGAATAGATAGGCCTTAAATCTTATCTCAGCAGAGCTTTGATTTATAATGGCCTTAGTGTCGGTTTCATTCTCACAAGCTTTGACAAATATGGAAACGACATAGCTCCTTAGGCATTTCGGCTCAGAAACATGAGTTATTATTTGAGCAGGAAACGTATTCAAATAGCATTCTATTTGCCGCTGAGGACCACGGTGGCCCCCGTGGGGCTGTGATCAGTCAGTCACGGTCGGGTCAGCATGTGGTGATTCTCCCACCACTCCCCATGCTCCACGATTTGGCACGTTTCCTTGCAGTCAGAATCGTCTTCTTTAAACAAGTATATATTACTTGGGACTGATGCTGGTAACCCTTTTTTGTTTGTTTTGGAAAGGATGCTGGTAAAGATTTTTTTAAAAAAATCAAGATATGCAAGGTTAGGAAACCTTTATAATTCCTGAAAAATAAGTGCACAGAACCAGCACATCCTTCAAAAATGACAATAATTGCCACGTTCCTGCCAGTGTGTGAAAACACGCATAGACTGACTGGGGTCATGGTCTACAGCTGTAGGCAAGCTGCAGTACCATGTTGCTTACCTCTCATGATTCGAACATGAAACATGTGCTGTGTTGGAATCCATGGATGTTATGTCCATTATGACTAATTCTTATGACAACTCTGTAAGGTCTACTTTATTATCATCATTTCAGAGCTGAACAAATTAAGCCAGAGAATTTGTCAAACAAATGGATTTATGTAGCTAATAAGTGGAATCTTATAAATAAAGTACAAATCTTTTTAGACCCAAAGTCCTGCATTTTATCTACTAAAATTCCTCTCGTCCACAAATTTAGTTCCATAAAAATTTACCGAGATCATGTATATTCAAGACACTGTATCAGAGAGTAAGCATTACACAAGGTCATCAGAGATATCCCATGTATGTAAAGAAAAAGCACTGTGACAGTGCACTTAAAAATAATTTAGTTAGGGCCAAAAAGCAAAGAAAAAATAAATAATTTCTGAACAGGCACATAAATTCTAATTCTGAATTCAAGGTCTGTTTCAGTGAGAGTTTCATGTGAGCCCAATCTAAAAAGAAAGAATTATTGCTACAGGTCAGATAGGTGGAGAGGCCATTTTTGCCTACAGGATGTTTGTGAGTTAATGCATGAAGACAATGGAATTGAGAGCATATACAGAGAAGACCCAAGACTCAGTCTGGCCCAGTGAAAAATATGTAATAAGAATAGAGACTAAGATAAAAAGATAATCAGATTTACTAGGTCCAGAGAGGACTGTAATTAGTCTTAATGGATACTTAAAATGACTTAAAGATGTTTTGAAAATAATTTTTTAACTTTATCCGAGGACATATTTTCATTGATTTGAGAGAGAAAAAAGGAAGGTAGTGGGGGAGGTGGAGAGAGAGAAAAAGAAAACATCAATGTGAGAGAAACATGGATCAGCTGCCTCTCATATACATTCTGACTAGGGATCGAACACACAACCTAGGCATGTGCCCTGACCAGGGATCGAACCTGCAACTTTTTGGTGTATGGAACAATGCTCCAACCAACTGAGTCACCAGGCCAGGGTCTGGTTTGAAAATATTTAAATGGTCAATTTTGATCTGTGATCTTCAGCTCCCATAGTCTCCATCACACCCTCTTATGTGACATCAAGCTTCACTTCGTCACAGTGTACCCTGACTGGGACAGGACAGTGACCTTGAAGACTCTGAACATTAATCTGTGAAGTGATTGTGGAGGACATAGAAGTAACATGATCTCAACTGCTTTGACATAGATAAGTCAAGTAACAGCATAGAAGATATGTAGGGTTACTAAATACATTGACACTAAGCAGGCTAACTAGGAGGCTAGTACAATAATATGGGCTTCATTTTTAAAAATTAAAAAGTAATGAACTACATTAGTGGCATCAGGAGTAGAAAATATAATACTAATTGCAGAACTCAGCAGAGTAGACTGAACAGGACTTTCTGTTAGTATATTAAGAGAATGAACAAAATAAATGAAAATCATTGAGAAAACCCCTAAAAGGACAAATGGATGCACACATATAAACACCACAAACTACTTTTGATTTATAAATGAAGATATCTCTGATTCATAGCCCGGATTCCACCAATGTCTCCTAATTTTTGAAATCAAATGGAATGTATTAATTAACATAGTGAATTGCTTGGTGTAGCCGAGGACTTTAAAATAGCCGTCTTAAAAGAAATAAGTAGTTTCTGCCCCTTGGAGTCAGGCTGACAATTTTTATATTTAGAGTAAGCTGCTCTTTGTATTATATAAGTTTTTTAATGTATCAGTTATTTATAGATATATTTATAATGTATCAGTTATGTAATTATATATTGTTATTTATTATATATAATGTATCAGTTATTTATATATATATATTTATATATATAAATAGCAAAAATGCAACCATTTATTGGAAATTTTCATTCAAATTCTGACTCAGACATAATAAAAATTCAGTTACTTCAGACTGAGATGTGCAGAATGCACTGCACTTTGTGTAGGAATCCAAATTTTTACAGAATAAATGAACATTAATACCCCTACACTGGCTCTGGTTTTTGCAATTAATCTTGACAGAGGATATTAATCAGTATTCATTTTGTGCTTTTTATCTAACTACCACTGTGTTGATAAAATCTGATAAGGGAAACTTCCTAAGTTATTCATGAACTCAATTTATTGCCTTCTTTCTAAAATGCATCACTTGGGTTGCTTCTAGATATTGGCTATTATAAGTAACATTGTACTGACAGAGGGATGCATATATTTTTTTGAATTAGTGTTTTGGGTTTCTTTAGATATATTCTCAGAAGTGAAGTTGTTGAATCATAAGACAGTTGCAGTTTTAATTTTTTAAGGAAACTCTATACTGTTTTCCATAGTGACTATAAGTCTGTATTCCCACCAACAGTGCACCAGGGTCCCCTTCTCTCCACATCCTCACCAATAATTGTTTGTTGACTTATTGATGATAGCCATTCAGACAGATGTGAGGTGGTATATCATTATGGTTTTAATTTGCAATTTTCTGATGATTAGTGACATTGGAAATGTTTTCACGTATCTATTGGACATCAATATGTCCCCTTTGGAGAAGTGTCTATTCAGCTCCTTTGCGCATTTTTTTTTTTTTGTAGGCAGTGCCCTTTATTTTATTTTATTTTTTTTTG
>VMDR010034195.1:0-11141 GCA_007922815.1 Macrotus californicus
AATTGTGGTAGGTATGGAAAACCTGAGTGATTGGATACTTGAGGCAGAGAAAAGAACCATTAAGTGAGGGAGAAAAGGTAACCAAGGGGAAGTCCAGATTGTTGGGAACAAAATTTATTTACTTCACACACTTTGTATTTTCAGGGCTTCTCAGGCATTTCTGTGCTTCTCAGGTCCCAGGCTCAGACCAACTGACTGAGGGCTCCATTCCATGCTAGGAAAATGTTTGATTTAGAATAGTGTTCCATGTTTGAACACAACTGGCAGATGGAGAATCTGCCTTGGAGATGTAATTTCTAATAAAGACCATCAAGAATGATTTCTTAAATTCTGTACAATAGAGTAATGTACAGTCTTTTTAGTAGAATATTTACTACATTTATATTTAGTGTATTCAATAGTATATTTAAATGAATAATCAGATAGTTTAAAATAAAATTACATTCTCTCTGACTTAAGTGTGTATTTTTTCTATTTTGCAGGTTATCTGTATAATGTAGTGATATAAGGTAAAGGCTTTGGAGTTTCATATCTTGCATTCAGATGTAGATATTACCATTTTCTAGAACGCAAGTTGCTTAATTGTGCCAGGCCACCGTTTTTTTCTCTCTACAACAGGAATATTAAAGTATATTTTTAGAGGATTGTTATCATGATTAAATAAGATTTAAAAAATACTCAGCATGATGCTTGAAACAGAGAAAGCATATATTAAATGGCAACTATACTTAATTTTTTTGTTACCATTGGCTGTCTCTGCTACTTGTGATATACTGTGAAAATAAAGGTAATATATTTTGTAGCTCTGAAGTTAACTGAAGGTCAAAAATAATCTGAAGGTCAAAACTGGAACACATTCAGAGACAGTATGGAAAAGCTGTGAACTAGTACTTGTATCAAGCCAGGAACCAAGACTACCTTCAGCTCAGGGTGACTTTCAGAGGTTGACTCAGGGGAATGAGGGCATTGATCCTGAAGATATCATATCTTGGCATCCATTGCAGTCTGCCTCCTGTGCCACTCAAGTCCTCTTGTTTTATATGTCAAGTTAGCACCATCTGGAATAGCTGGCTGGTCTCTTTTCAAAAGGAAGCTTACATGAAGAAGGTTATTGGCATGAAATAGAGCCCTTCTGTTTGTAGCTGCTCTCAAGACCACACACCTCATCCCCCTGCTAGACCTCCCATTTTAGTTATCTCCTATCCATGGCTGGGCGACCCAGGTTATCATTCCTAAGGGGCCTGAGCCCTTGGTCATTTTGCTATTCTTATTCATTTACCATCAAATCAGGAAAAGGATTATGAAGAATTTTCTCAGTGACTTAGTGTGCCAAACATATTGCACCTTATCCTGCAGTGTAATTTCAGCCTTACATTCTCCTAATAGCCACTCAGTTTCCCCTGCCATAAGTCTAAAATGGCCAGATGACAATTATATCTTAAGATTTCTTGATCCTTTCACTCTGTGTCCTCACAGCAGCAGCTCCTCTCTGGGGACCAGAGGTCACGAGCCCTCTGTTGCACATCCACCACTGTGAAGTAGTCCCCTTGGTCTAAGATGAAATTATGTGGGTGAGGAAAGCAAATTTATATCTGGAACTGTGTTTGTTCAGTTAAAATGAAATACTGCCCTTTCCACAGTAAAAGTTCATTGTAATCAATTGCTACCAAGTGGCTCGTCGATCTTTTTGAAAGATGTTGTGGTATCGAGTACTCAGCATTAGTCTCTGTTGTTGGCAGGTTGGACATTCAGCAGCAGCAATACCTAGATCAGCCATGGTGAATAGAAGCCCACACTGTTGAGTTAATACGCAATCTCTATCTCAACCTCAATTGTTCAGATCATTCTGTTTACTTGGTTTTTTATTGCTGCTTCCATCATGTGGATGCTTCCTGGTAAGCTTCAACATGCAAGGAAGAAAATTTCACACTTTGAGCCCTTTCCCTCAAAGCCATTCACATGCCTCTTCTCTAGCTGTTTGACCCCAATCTTCCAATTTTTCCTTTTACAGGTTCCTGAGAAAGTAGCCAAGCAATTCGCCACTGTTCATGGACCCCATGCATTCTCACCGTGGGTCACTTCTCTTCCACACAAAGTGGATGACCAGGTAAACTGTCTCAAATTCTGCTCATGGGAGAGTTTCCCTCCACTGCTGTGTTTCAGTGCCATGTTAAGTGGGACAGTGTATCATAGTCCACTTTCATGGACTCTCACATGTTATAACAACCACATACTGAGATAACTGGTCCATACACTCAATCTCTACGTTTACATTTTTCCTTCTTCCCTTAGCTGTGTATAAGGGATATCTTCCAGTGAGGTTACATACACACACACACACACACACACACACACACACACACACACACACACAGAGGTGACCCTTGAATAACACAGGGGTTGGGGCACTGACTCCTCATAGAGTCACAAATCTGTGTATAACATTTGTTTCTCCCCAAACCTAGTTGTTCTTTGGTATCTGCAGGGAATGCTTTCAGGACTCCGAGCAGATAACAAAGTCTGTGGATGCTCAAGTCCCCTGTATAAAATGGCATGGCACAATGCATGCAGCCCTCCACATCCATAACCTTCCAACCATGGATCAGAAACAGTGCAGGTATTTACTGAAGAATATCTACATATAAGTGGACCATGCAGTTCAAAGGTCAATTGTATATTCTCTCTCTCCCTCCCTCCCCCTCCCTTTCTCTCTCTCCCTTGCTCTCTCTTTCATACACACACATGCACACATTCACACTGAGGGAGAAACACTGCTGCTATAGTAATGGATGACAAAGGTCTAAGCCACATTCTCACGCAGATCACTTGTGCCCCATGACCCTGTTCATGCCTGATAATCCCAGATATTCCATTTCCATTTTACCGTGGATTGCTCTTGGGTTTACCCAATCTCATGATTTGACAAGTTGGACAGAACTCAGCTCACGATAGGTTGTTCTGGCAGGATGGTCAGTTACTGCCACATGTTCAAGTTTTTGGTATATATTTGAACCTAATTGCAGAGTGGGAAATATTTGTTTGAATAGATACTGGGTCTCCACTTCAGATAGCATAAACCTTCTCCAGAATCCAGTGGTCAACATTTGATTCTCCTGTTGCGGCTCATCATAAATTCCACAAAGTGACTTTCTCACCACATATCTCTCTGTCCAAAGGGTCTGAACTATGTCAGCCTTTTGTATCTCCAGCACATGGGTCAGAATAGCATTCTCATGTATGGATTATATGACTTCCAAAACCTGAAGAGGTAACCACTCTTTGGATGTGAGAAGCAATGATTTACTTTTTACTTCAGAGGGGATATCGGAGTATCCTCTAGGCTGCTACCCCTGAAACAGTGATGTGGGCCTCTGAATCATGACAGGGTTAATCTTTTTCTAGAGCTCATATATCTTATCAAGGCCTTCTTGTTTACCTTCTTGCCAAAAGCTCACTGGATTCAATTAATATGTTATCATCAATATAGTGGACTAATGTGATGTTCTTCAGAAGACTCAGATGGTGTAGACTTAGCAGTGTATGGTGGGAGAACGAACACAGCCCTGGGGCAAGACTGCATGTTCTTGTCTGCCCCGCCTGAATGTGAACTGTTTCCAAACCATCTTCCTGATAAGGACAGAGAAGAAGAACTTTGCTCGTTCAGTGGCTCTGTGCCACATATCTAAGGCTGTGTTAAACTGCTCTAGCAAAGATACCACATCTGTACACCAGCTGCAGTTGGGGTGACTATTTGGTCAAGTTTGTGGTAGTCTACAGTCACCCACTAGGATCTCTCTGGCTTTTGTATGTGCACACCTGGTGAAGTAAATGAGATGAATTAAATATGGACTACCACTCTTGCACTACTTATGATTTTAGGAGTTGTACTAATCTCTGAATTTCCTGAGATGTGGTAGTGTTCTTTTTTTAATTTACTTTCTTGGCCTTACCTACTATAATAGCTCTTATCAGACTGAGGGATAAATGTGGAGGTTTTGCCAACTACCACATAGATTCATTTTAATTATATATTTAAAGACAGAAAAAAATATCACTGGGTCCCAACTAGTTGGGAATCCATGGTCACAACTAGGTTCCTTTGGGGAAGGTCTATGGGAATCGTCAACATACTCATTTGGCATAATGTAGTGGGGTCTACACCTCATGGGGACCTGGTCTTCCCTTCAGTCGCTGGGTCCTGGATTTGAGTATTGGCTCAGGTTCAGAAACTGGGCAAGAGATTTATCCTTATTGGGGAGGCTATTCTCAATCACCTGGTTCTCTACCCATGATTTCTTTTTCTTATATAAATTAAACATTACCTGTTGAAGAGAGTACATCTCTATTTAACCTCTAGGAACTGCCTTCTATTACCCATCTCCATTGCTCTAAGTTGCTTCATGGTTGCCACTCCAACGTCAGAGCTTATCATGATATTTGGACCCACCTTGTTTCTGATAGTTAAATGCCACTACCTAACCTCAGTTGTTCTGGTACCCTATTATTGCCATTATTTTTACAGCCCAGTTCTGTAACATCCCTGGCCTATAGAAATAGCCACCCCTAAGAGGCTCAGTGATTCCATTGAGAAACTTACCTTTACTTATCACACTGGAAAGTGGTGTGTCCTCCCAATAAACCTTTTTTGCTGGTGAACTTTATGGTTTTATGTAGTATATCTACTCTAGCACATCTACTCTGGGGCTTATGACATCTTTCTCTATTATTTGCCACACTGTTTCTACTTAGTGTGGGCCATCGTTTTCTCCAAGCTTCAAAAATCCAATATAGCTTTGTGTGAATACTGTCTTCCATGGTCCTTGTCAGGTGTCAAACTCAATGTCAGAGGAGAGTGCTTCTATAGCAATAAATTCTTCCCTAATTAAGTTTGTATACTTTCCCATTTATCTAGTGTTCACAGAATCCAGTTCAATCACAGAACTCTCTCAGTTCCTGTTGGTACATGTATGTTAGTGGGGTCCTTTAGTTTCTTCAACATTTAGTATCTTTCCTTACTTAGCAGACCATACATTTACTCACCTGGCGTATGTTGTGACTTTGCCGTAGTTATTGTTTTGGAAGTCCATGGGGATGTTTGCGATAGATCTTGATGGAAGATGCACAGATTTTCTTGCAAGTCAGAGACTTCCATATTGTCTTCAAGCAATGATGGAGCACTAGCTGAACAGGTCACTTCTGTAGTTGGGGAGATTCAGACAATCTGAGGAGTTCTGAGAAAATTAACCCACATGTCCTCATCCCATGACTCAAATACCATATTTTTCCCTATTAAGTCCTGACCTTGGCATAGTAAACCAATCTAAATTGAGAAATCTTCTCTAGAGATCTGCCACTCTTGTACTTAGTTCCTGAGTATAGTGTTCAGTTTTTTCTGCATTTGCTATAAGAATTTGTTTATCTGATGACATGGATCTCCATTGTCTTTACACTTATCCATAAATTGAAGATTAATCACTCGTAGTTTTTCACTGTCTTTGTGCACTGCATCAAGAGGCCCCAGCTAATCCCTTCCTCTCCTCAACCTATCCAATAATGTGAGACATTGTATGCATGAATTAATGCATACTGGTATCCCACCCCATTCTACCACTAGTGAATATTTTAACAGTTGGACTGCTATAGTACACCGTAGGAAATCAGTTTCCACATAGCATCAGTGATTAGGTTCTGGTAGCTAGTCCAACAGAGAGAATTTAGATAAAATCTCTCAGTTTAGAGTCACTTCCTCAGGGGTCTCTTGACACAAACTTTTTTAAGTCCATTTTCCTGAGAAACAGACTAGAAAAAAGATACATACACAGAACTTCTCTTGGATTGGATAGAAGGGGAAGCTGAAATGCAATGCATTTGCAACAGAAGCCACAGCCAATGTTACAGGAAGCTCTGGTGCTGGGATGGCCCTGTATTAAATCAACAGTGCCAGGCATTGGAACACCTACATGAATTAGTCATTGAATGTGGGCTGCTCCAGAGGAGGGAAATAACCCCTTTGGGGTTATTCTCAGAGTGACTCAACTATGTGTCTTTGGCAATAAATGCAACTCTGTCAGCAGTTGGAGAGATGAGTGACTTAGTCCTGAAGGGGGCATCTGTGTGGCACACCATAGCTAAGCCACACCCTATCTTTGCATTGCTTCTGAGGATAGACTTGGATGGGAGGCTGAAATTTAGATATTATGGTTGGAATTACATTGGTCTTATACAGAATGGGTATGCTCTCTGAGGTACCCCTTTTATGTCCTTCTTCCTCCTAAGACACAGAAGTATATTTAGAGGGCTTATTCACTGGTTACTTTTTAAAAATTATTAAAAATTTTTTTTAAATTAGCAGATTGTGGTTCCTGGGTGTCAAAAATAGTCTCTCTAATGCCCCATAGCATTCTTCTGGGTCTTTGTTTTCTAGCTGTAATTCAAATCCTAAGTAAAGGGTCTGGGCTGAGTTGGGATGGTGAGTAACAAACACAGGTGCAACCAGAGCCTGAATCTTAATACATTTTTTGGAGGAGGAAGGTAGAGGTTTTCTTCTGTGAACAGGGGCTTTGGAAAAGTTGAATTTAGATACGTATATATTTTTACCTCTGTGATTATTAGAGATATAAACATTTTATATAATTTTCTTAATTACTTTCTGTTTTATTTCAGTTACAATAGCACCTAGACTTACCATAGATCAAGTTACAAATGCATTTGTTATGATTATTTATTCCCAGATGCCCTTTCAGGTAAGAGCTGGCTGACGTTAATTAAGCATATTTAGTTTTTAGGGAAAGAGACTTTACATGTATAATTTAGTATTCCATAATAAAAACACCAGAATTTTTAAAATAACTAACCTTGATATTTGAATCTTTTACAGGGAGCATCTATTACTTATCATTATATAGAATGTGTTCTATCTTCACTGAAAAAGTTAAAATATGTCTTGCTCTTAGGCATTTTAAAATAATTTCTTTAAAAGCACCTTGCAATACAGGAAAAGGATGAAATTGCAGCTCTGTTTAGTGAGACATTAATTATATTTTAGTAATAAGCATCACTCCAATTTTGCTTGCATGCTTCGAAGCATAAGTAATTGACTTTCATCCAAGAGTTAGAATCACATGAAGTTCCATTGTGTGAGAAGAATCGCACTATATCTAATACTCTAAAGGGAAGGGGAGGGAGGATACTAATTATGTAAGCATCTAAGTTTTGGTCTGTTGCCATGCTGCACAAAATTCATTAAAATTTTAAATTCTCACTTTGACTACAGAACAAAGACCCATCTAGAGTGATGCATGCCCAGTGAGGTGAGAAGAACAGCTAGGGAGTCACATCAGCAATCAAGTGTAAAAGTCAGTGGCAAGGATTAAGTAATATTGTTTTTTAATATTTAAAACACGATGTTTGGAATATTTTAGTACCTACATAAAAATGTTAAATTTTTTGTAAATTTTCTTTTCTACAAGAAGATAATGACCTCAAGTGAACCTTGATGAGGGCCTGAACCAACTTGGTAGCTCTGGAAATGGAAAGGAGGAATAGGAAATGAGAAAAATTGTAAAGTTAAGGACTGTAAGATAAATTTGGGACAAAGCAATAGAGGAATCAGTGGTGAATCTGGAGTTCAAGTCTGTATAAATAAGAGAATGTTGGTTTTGTTAATAAATACTGCATAGGAAACTCAGTGAACATGAACTTGAAATATTAAATTTGAGATGATAATGGTCATTCTGACAAAGCTGGTCAAAACACAAATAAGAATTAATAGAAAGAAGAGGACTAGATGGAGATATATAGATTCGGTAGTTAGAAGAAAAGAGAGAAAACAAAGTCTGAAAAGAGGAAGAAAGGCCAGTGAAGGATCTTGTTAGGACTTGTTTCTAAAGAAGAAACTTCCTTAACCTGTTATCTCACCATAATTAGATAAAACTAATAATGGCCCCAGGCCTGCACCTAGAGAACAATTAGAAACTAAAGTATCCACTCCCTCGGTGCCCATGTGCTCTCCTATTTCTATTTTTGACACTATGTCTGCACCCTTCATTTTTCAATTTAATTTAATTTTTTAAATATATTTTATTGATTATGCTATTACAGTTGCCCCATTTATTTTCTCCCCTTTATTCCTCAATGCTCTGCACCCCCCTTCCCACCTCCATCCCCCCCCCCCGCCCCCCCGCTTAGTTCATGTCCATGGGTTAGTCATACATATAAGTTCTTTGGCTTCTTCATTTCCTATACTATTCTTAACCTCCCCCTGTCTATTTTGTACATACCATTTATGCTTCTTATTCCCTATACCTTTTCCCCATTCTCCCCCACTCCTCAATGATAACCCTCCATGTGGTCTCCATTTCTGTGATTCTGTTCCTGTTCTAGTTGTTTGCTTAGTTTGTTTTCTTTTAAATTCAGTTGCTTATAGTTGTGTTTGTTGTCATTTTACTGTTCATAGTTTTGATCATCATCTTTTTCTTAGATAAGTCTTTTTAACATTTCATATAATAAGGGCTTGGTGATGATGAGCTCCTTGAACTTGACCTTATCTGGGAAGCACTTTATCTGCCGTTCCATTCTAAATGATAGCTTTGCTGGATAGAGTAATCTTGGATGTAGGTCCTTGCCTTTCATGACCTTGAATACTTCTTTCCAGCCCCTTCTTGCCTGTAAGGCTTCTTTTGAGAAATCAGCTGATAGTCTTATGGGAACTCCTTTTTGGGCAACTGTCTCCTTTTCTCTCGCTGCTTTTAAGATTCTTTCTTTATTGTTAGCCTTGGATAATGTAATTATGATGTGGCTTGGTGTGTGCTTCCTTGGGTCCAACTTCTTTGAGACTCTTTGAGCTTCCTGGACTTCCTCGAAGTTTATTTCCTTTGCCAGATTTGAGAAGTGCTCCTTCATTATGTTTTCAAATAAGTTTTCAATATCTTGCTCTTCCTCTTTTTCTGGTACCCCTATAATTCAGATGTTGGAACATTTAAAGTTGTCCCTGAGGTTGCTAAACTTCTCATTTCTTTGAATTCTTGTTTCTGCACTCTGTTCTGATTGAATTTTTGTTTCTTCCTTCTGCTCCAAATCATTTATTTGAGTCCTGGTTTCCTTCCCTTCACTGTTGGTTCCCTGTATATTTTCCTTTATTTCACTTTGTACAACCTTTATTTCTTCCTTTATTTTGTGACCATACTCATTCATTCCTGTGAGCATCCTGATTACCCATGTTTTGAACTCTGCATCTGATAGTTTGGCTATCTCTTCATTGCTTAGTTCTATTTTTAAGCTTTGATCTATTCTTTCATTTGGGCCATATTTTTTTTGTGTCTGCATTCCTGTTACATTGTAAGGGGTGCAGCCTTAGGTATTCGCCAGGGTGAGGCACTCCATGTCACTGTGTTGTGGTGCTGTATGTGGGGAAAGGGTCTGGGAGGGAAAAAATGCCTCTTGCTTGGCTCTCAGCAGGTTTTCAGTCACTTCCCCTGCTACCCACAGGAAATTGGACCCTTCTAATGCTGATTACCTGGTAGGTGGGCTTGTGTACATTCTAGGACCCTGTGGGTCTCTCCAATGAACTGTCCTGTGAGGCTGAGAGTTTCTCCTGCCCTGCAACCCCCAAGGCCTTTACAACCAGAGGTTTTGAGGCTTTCTTTCCCTGCTCTGGAACCCTGGGTTGTGTGGTCTGTCTCACTTCCCTGTTGTTCTTCCTGGTTTACCCACACACAAATGTGGGACCGCCCACTCTGCCAGTACCGCCTCACCCACTCTGGTCCTTACCCCACAGCTGCCCTTCTCCTCCCCTCCTAACCGGTCTGGATGACTGTTTCTTCTTTAACTCCTTGGTTGTTGGACTTCCATATAGTTTGATTTTTCTGGCAGTCCTGGTTATTTTTTGTTTTTAAATTTGTTGTTGTCCTCTTTTGGTTGTACAAGGAGGCAAAGTATATCTACCTATGCTTCCATCTTGGCCAGAAGTTATACTCTTTATTTTTTGAAAATATCTTTTCACTACTAAATTTTTACAAAGTTCAAAGTTGATTCTTCAGGTCAGAACTTTGTGTTGCTTTCTTGTTGAAATGCCTAAAAAGATCTGACAGTCTCCACATTCCAACTTCTGATTCCCAAGAAAGAACACTTGATTGGTCCAGTTTTTATCATGTGACCACTGGAGTCAAAATAGCTGTGTCCAGAGAGAGGTTTGAATAGACTATGTTGGCATGGAGATATACAGAATTAATTAAAGAATGGTGACTTGGTTAATAGTTTCAGATAAAGCAGGTAGGCTGAGGAAGATTAAGGTTTTGTATTCATACCTCAAAAAAGAGAAATTTTAGTACGCTCCTGGGGTTGGAACCAGACAACAAGCAGTTGAATGTGAAAAGGCTCATGACAAAGTGCAGATAGCAGTTCTTCTCTATGCTTGGGAAGAGTCAGATGGAAGGTACAGAGCCTGAGAAGGTGACAACATTGAAGAAAAACTGAAGGCTGTCTTGCTTGTTTGCTTTTCATTTATAATAAGGTAAGATGTGAACATGCTTGTTGCTTAGGTTGGATGGACCCCGTAGAGAGAAAGAGACTTAAGATGTGATCAAGATAAGAGATAGTTTGTGGAGCGTTATCTTAGAGGTTGTGATTCAGTTAAGAGCACAGGAGGATATATTACCCTTGGAAAGAAGAGATTCTTGTGTCTTAGTGAACATACAGCACTGAAACAAATATCTTTCTGAATACTCTTGTAATTGTTCCAGTTGGATGACAGGGAACCTCTGAACAACTTCATTCTGTCCTTAGTCAAAGGGGCTGTTCTGTGTTGCCTAGAGGATTTCCAAACGGATATGAGAATGGAGACCGGGCCTTTGTGATGAGGTTGAATATCAAAGGAACCTTTATTTCCTAACTATATTGTCTTTCTGATTAGATCTCTATGTTTTTGAGTGCATTGTTCAACACTTAACTCTGTGCTGCATGCTCTGAAATTGCACTAAATAGGCAATTAAAAGAAGACCTAATTTTTGTATGCCAATCAAATAAACTAGTTCCCGCCATCCCAGGAAATTGCTTCTCATGTGTTAATTCCATTATCTAAGTCCATGTTACATTTTTATTTATATATTATTTGATTGAAATAAGATTATAAACAGTGAAATGGG
>VMDR010034196.1:0-11132 GCA_007922815.1 Macrotus californicus
TCTCAAATGAGCTCTGCTAATTTCAGTAGCAAGTCTGAGGTGGAGGAAAGTTAACCTTTAGTATTTCTATGGCAGTCCTTTTGGGCAGACTGTGGGCATCCATTAGCAAACAGCTCAGATTCACAGGATCAGTGCTTTGTAACTGTGCCCATCTGTGCAGTGATTCTCCAAGAGTCTCTTCTGGGAAATGCTGAAATGGGAAAGGGGCCCCAGGGTTTAATACAGGGTGTTTGTACAAGCCTGTGGACCAGAAAGGAACAGTGGTTTTTCAGGCATAAATCAGGCGTAGGAAAAGAGAACCAAAAAAGAAGAGAGGTGAGGGCTATGGTTTCCTGAAACAAGGGTTAAGGAATACATAAATATAAGAGGTCAGGGATTTAGGTAGGATAATTATTATTTAAAGTTTAATCAAGAATGCAAAATGAAGCCAAACTCAGTGTCCCAAGTACAGATGAGAAAGAGACACCACAGGGCCAGTCATGGGAGGCAGACCAACCCTGAAGATATGATGGGAAGTTTGCCCTGCTTGACTGGAGAAGGGATGAGTGAACCAAAGGTGTGAAACACACACACACGTGTGTGCACAAGTTAAGTTTTTTCAGCAATTAAGTTTCCTGTTACAGTTACCCGATTTAGACTTCCACGGTGATAACTTCAAACTTCTTTCCATGCAAAACAAGAACACTTCCCCCATCTTACCAACAAATTGAAAGAATCTAATACTATGTGCCAACAATGAAGTCCAGCTTTTCACAATATTGTCACCATGTTGACAGAGGAATCGCAAATAAAACTCCTTGTCTTTTCATGTAGCAGGGGCCTAAGTAGGTAGCCATAGCTCACACAGATTGCTGCGACAGCTGTGACCACAGCAAACCCCAGAGGGCACCCCACCCCTCGCCCCGCGTTACCATTTGGACCTGGCCTCTTCCCTCTGACCCCTCAGGTGAAGGAAGAGGCCTGCTAAGCAATTATCCAGTGAATTTGATCAATGTAGAAAACCAAACTAGATTATTCACCTTTTAAATGTCAGTTTCTATTTACTGAAGTCTTACTTGTGTTCATTTTCTTTACCTAAGTCATACAAATGTCTTTGGTCTATTAGAAAACAGACTCCTTCACACTGTTTCCGCAATAGTCTTCCTTATCAGTAGGGGTCCGGGGCTGTAAAGTCAGCCTCAAATTGAGTCAGGGTTCAAATGAACATCTCCTGATTCTTTAGGTCTAGGCTCCTGGGACATTATATAAAACCTTTGAAATCAAAGTCAAAAGTCCTTTGGTCTAGGTGTATATGCACCAGATAGTCTGTCTAAATACATTCTGCTAGTATTAGAAGTGAATCTACAGAATACATTGTGTGTGCTTTCCATTGCCATTATAAGTTATAGCTCTGTATTTTATAATATATAATGAAAGGAGAGGAGAAAAGTGACATCAGGCTTTGGATTTCAGTGTCTAAATCATCAATTTTATTCATCATTTGCCAGCTAAATGTCTCTTAAATACTATGCAAAATTTTATGATTTAATGTTTGCCTAAAGAACTCAAAAATATGTTAAAGCTGTGTTACTAAGGAGAGTCAGATCATGCTGTATAAGACCGCCAGAAGGCAGATGTATGATCCAGTTTCCTTGGACCTCTGAAAGGGGAGGGCAGGGCCAGAGTTTGAGCTGATCTGTCTACCTCATGAAACCCACACTGTGCACAGAGTTCACCTGCTTTCCCGTCACTGCACTTAACTTGGCTGTGACAACCCTTTCAAGCTCTTCTTTCTCTAGTGGTCATTTGTGTTTAAATCTCCTGTCTTTGTTGGCTTTGCTGTGACCAACAAGAATTCATCATTATGTAGGAATCTTAACTCACAATGGTTAAATTCTCAGTAAAATAGTTTTTGGTGCTGTGACTACTGTGCATTGCGCTAGCTGGTTCTCTTGAAGACTGTGGCCTGTGAACCTGATTTCTCCGATTTAGGAGCTTCAAAACTGGACGTTCTCTTCTTGTGATGGAAGCTGGCCTAATTTGACAAGCTCTTGTTATTTTTTTATGTTTACTTGACCGAACCCTCTGCCAATGGAAAGGGCTTTCCATCCCCTCCCTCACACCCATCACTCATATGCCAGGTAAGAATGGGTCCATAAAACAGTAGCATCTAGTTTCCATACTCGCTTTGTTTTGACTCCGCCTCCAACAGATAATCTTGGTCTGCCCTCACATTGATGAAGGAGCATCCTACTTTGCAGTGCAAGCCCGTGATCTGAAGGGATCTGTGATTGTCCTATGACTCCCTAGAATATCTGCTCATCTGTTGGCTCAGGTTAAAACAATCACAATCCTCCCTCATCAGTGCTTCACCTTTTTTATCCTAAGGCATACATGCCAGGCAGCATGTGATGGCTGTAGCAAAGGTAACTCACTAAGACGGTTGTAATCGTACATCAAAGTGCAGGAAGTATGTGGGATCTGTGTGTGTGCATGTGTGTGTTTCTGTAAGTAAGGGCCATGGAAGTAGGAATTCTAAAAAGGTGAAAATAGGGAACCAAGAAAGAAGGACAAGGGTAATAAACGGAAAATGCAGAAGTCCTGGAGAGTCCTTTGCCCAATTGCCTCTGCCATCGCCCTGGTTGACAAAACTCTAAGGTTTTAAAGAATCTAAATTGCCTTTTTTTCACCCTCTCAGCTAGAGAGGCTAATCCTAATATTAAAGAACACTCCTTAGCAATAAAATGTATAGAGTATTTTTCCTTTTATAACCGAGCAGATCATAAAGGAGCCAGATAGCAACTTCTATCCATGCCATGCATATGTATTTTAGGGTTAAGTAACTTTTCTCTTTCCCATCTGTGCTCTAAATCTGCGCCATATGTCACCTAACAAGGTATTTACCATTATACTTTTATGCAGTTCACTGCATTTTGTTCCTCTTGTTCCTTGAAAATTAGCCTGTCTGTAATCAGAAATCACTTCTACTCACAGTTCAGTGCACCTACTGTGGATGTGGCAAGTGCTTGTTTACGGGGCTGGTAATTGGATTAAAACATTGAAAAGAAACAGAAAAATGGAATGTATTGAAAAAATGAAAAATCACAAGCATGAAAATCAGTAAAACCAAAATGAGTTAAAAGCTCTAATGAATTAAATCGCTATTAATAGGAATCATTTATCAGCAACAATATTCCAGAGTTTGTGGTCCTTAAAAATTGAAATGCAATGACATTTAAAACCTGAGGAGAAAACAGATTCTGAATAGCCTATCTGTGAGGATGACTTGGAAAGGGTTGATTAGTTTCTCTGTATCTTCTGGGCCGTCTCAAAAAATGGGCAGCGCATAAATTGTTACTAGGTCTGGATATAGAGATATTACAGCAGAGCAAGTGGCCCTGTGTTAAATTATTTAAGGAGGAGAATTAATTATTCTTTTAAATTTGAATATTGTTATATTGATATTCAAAATCACAGAAAAGAAAGAGTAAGTATGACCTCTTTCCCCAGAGTCCTACTGAGTGGTATGAACAGGCAGTGGGTGACAGCGAGAGTCCCTGGGCCTGGGTGCCATTTCATCAGTTGAGGGGTGATGGGTTCGGCATGCAGTCTATTGCTTCAAACCTCAAAACTATGACCATAGACCCAATTTTCTAGACATTATTCCAATGACCTCATTCAAAACATATTTTTTCAAAGAAGCCAAAGTTTTGGATGAACAAAATAAAGCAAAGGTATTTGGACTGTTAAATCCAATGGTCATACAGAAACGCCGATATCCAACAACAGGGAAGCTTCGATATAAATGAGATCCAAAGAGGCAGAGAATCAGACTCAACAGTAAACAAAGTCCAGAAAAGAAAAATCCAAAGAGAAACATTAGAAATGCTTATATACCAGAAAGCATAAAAGACAGAAGATCAATTTCACGTGAGTAAACCGCCAACACTACCTCTTAGTGAGTAATCCACGTTAGGTCTGCAAAAGAGGCAAGTTCTGCTCGGCCGGATCACTTCTTCTCTAGTTCCGTAGCCCTAAAGATGAAAAAAATAGAAGTAGTAATTAAGTTCAGTCCTTTAATTTGAGGAAGATATTCTAGCCTAACATAAAAATTTTTTAAATTATTTATTTTTTGTTACAGAAAAGGTTGGAATAAAAGCAAGTGAGATGAATCTTGTTTTACTTGTTCTTGCAAATTACTCACTGTGCTCATTGACCTGAAATCAAGGCAGGAGTGAAATTTAGTAGTGGGGACTTGTTCCCTCCTCATCCCGCTAAAGTGATAGTGCTGCATTGTTTGATTTCTGATTTTTGTCACATCCATGCCAATGAGATTTTTACTAGGGTTTCTCTATGTTACCTTGGGGATTTTGATGCCCAATGTCTATCTTTTATTTTATCTGTATCAATGGAAGGGGAAAGGATGAAAATGAATGCCCTTTTTCTGCCATGGAAGTTTTATCTAGGGACTTAGAAGATTCCTATGGGAATCTGCTGGTTTGTTTTATTTAGGTGGTAAAATCCAGAATATTAGCTAGTTGTTCTGATCCAATGCTTTACTGTAAAACTGCTTATTATAAATTTCTTTTTGCCAAGCAATACAAACTGGGCTCTAAAATGTTTTAGATGAGTTATAATTCATTTCAGTGGTTGTCAGTGATGTAAGATTGATGAATTAGGAGCAGTGAGAAATATTCTATTATAAATGGAAATCCTGAACCCAATTTTAGACCCCTCCCAATCAATTGACACAGCCAGGGCTTGAAAAACTGCAGCCCAGGGACCAAATCCAGACTGCTACCTGTTTTTATGTGACTCATAAGCTAAGAATGGTTTTTCCCTTATTGGGGAGTTTAAAAAAGTCAAAAGAACATTTTATAGTATGTGAAAATTATACAAAACTTACATTTTGGTGTTTATAAATAAAGTTTTATTGGAACACAGACACACACATTTGTTTCTATGCTATCTATGGTTGCTTTCATCCCACAATGGCCTGCAGATCTTAAAATATTTACTACCTGGTGCTTTAAGGGAAAATGTGTTGACCTCTGGCTTAGGCTGTGGTTGATTTCATCTTCATTGGGAGTATTGAGGGGTAAAGTGCTGAGATCCTAATGACTGAGGCTGCTCAATATAGAAAGGTGAGTGATGACTTTTCAGGCTTTAAAGTAAAAATGACTGTATCTCATTCAGGAGTCATTTAGGTTGCTTCCTCTCACTGCAGACCATGAGGAGCACACTAATGAATAAATGAAACACTCGGCTATTTGTGCAGCGAGTTCTAGGCTGACCATATTGCTGTACTGCATTTACATGAAATCTTTTTATTTTATAAGTAGACTTCAAGATTCTCTTTAATATTTGATAAGAATGTCTAGAACATTCACTCAGTACAGAATGAAAAACAACTCTTAAAAGAAACAAAACCTAATATATAAGTACATATGAACATTGGGGTGCATAGGTTCACAATTTACAATAGTCAAATGCTGGAAACAGCCTAAGTGCCCATCAGTAAATGAGCAGATGAAAAACTGTGGTACATTTGCACAATGGAATACTACATAGCAGAAAGAAAGAAGGAGCTCCTACCCTTTGTGACAGCATGGATGGATCTGGAGAGCATTATGCTAAGTGAAATAAGCCAGGCGGTGAGAGAGAAATGCCACATGATCTCACCTATAAGTGGAACCTAATCAACAAAACAAGCAAGCAAGCAAAATATAACCAGACACATTGATATAAAGAATAAACTGGAAGTAACCAGAGGGGAGGGGGAGGGAAATAATGGGGGAGAGAAGGGAAAAGGTCATCAAGGAACATGTATAATGGACCCATGGACAAAGCCAAGGGGGGTAGGATTGAGGATGTGAGGTGAGGGTGGGTGGGGAAGAGGAAAGTGGTGGTGGGAAAATAGAGACAACTGTATTTGAACAATAATAAAAAATTATTAAAAAATAAGCACACATGAAATAATTTATATGAAGTCCTAAAGGTTTACATATTTATATCAAGTATGCATGTAATGAATATAATACTTAAGCATTTATATAAAGATCAAAAGCAGGCACAACCAAACTACATTTTCAGTGAAAAGATATATTCATATACATGCAGTAAATAATTAACTTTTCCCAAAGAGAGGTCTGGCCTTTGGCTTTGGCTCTTGGAAGATAATTTTTAAACCCTTAGAATAGTCTGTCTGATAAGAATGCCATTGTTTACCTGGGAACTAGGGCTGTGTCAGATAATCTATGCCACCAGTGTGATCTGTGGCCCTCAGATGGGCCCTAGATAGACAGAGGCAGTATCAGTTCGACTTCTGGAGATATCTACAGGGCTGGTGACAAGGTCAGCCCTGTAAATGACCAGCAGTGTTATGTGACCAAGCCTGAGTAAAACTTGACACCAAGGCTTGGGGCTTGGGTTGGCGGTGCTGCGGAAAGACTCTCCCACATCATTTCTGGGAGAAGTGGGTGCAATTCCGCTGGGAAGGGATCACTGAAAGCTTTGCACCTGGCACCCTCTGGACCCTGCCCCATATGACTCCTCCTGGGATGACTTTAAACTCTGCCTTTCCTCTGCAATAAAACATAGCTGTGATACTAGCAGCTTTGCTGAGTTCCGTGAGTTCTTCCAGAGAATGAGAAACTAAGGCTGATTTTAAAGAACCCCTAACTTGCAACTGGTGTCAGAAGCAAGGATGGTCTTGAGGACCCTTGAAAAATGCCACATATATACATTTTTTATTTGTGCCTACACAGAGACACATATGTGTCAGAAAAATCATGCCAGTGGTTACAGAGTCGGGTGGTGGGCATACTGTGTGGTTTCTAGGATGGTAGCAATATTATATTTCTTGATCTGATGGTGGTTAAATAGATATTAACGTATAATTATTTTAAGCTGTACATATACATTTATGCACACTTCTGTGTTTATAATGTCTAAATATTTAAAAAAGAGGAAAAAACTCCTTAGAGTACATTACTTTAAATAAACACATACACACACATACTCAGAAGATCCAGTATAGTAATGTATTCAGCTACACAAAAGATTGCTATTTTGTCCTTAGTCTATTGCTCAAGAACTATTACCTATTTTTCATGAAGAAATAAGTCACTTAGTTGTTTAAAGATTATAATCATAATTATCATAGGAGTGTGATAAAATAAAGGTTTTAATTGCTATCTTCTGAAGTCTTGGGAACTCTGCCCTGTGGCTTATATATGTGCCTTGGAATAGCGTATGTGATGTCTCTGGTTTTGTTTGGTTGTTTGTTTTTTACTTAAGTTCCAGCAAAAGAAACCCCGTCTGTATAGGTCAGATCCAGTGACTGTAAAATCTCCACTACCCCACAGAGTCACAGAGGCTCAGAACAGTGACTATAACTCCTTCCACAGTGGAAATTGGGATTTCTTTCCCCTTTTCAGCACCTCTCTTGGTTCTGGAACTAATGTGTGCCTAGGCAAACAATTTTACACTGATTTACCATAAGGAGGATTTGACCCATCCACAATCAGTCCCCTGCACCCACAGAGATCTATTCGGGTCCAGTATCCAGCCTTTACACCACCATTTAGTGTCTACAGGGTACACATGGAAAGATCATCTTTCATGCAGAAAGAGCAGCTCAAACAAAGCTCATATTTCCTAACAGCCAGATCATGGAGCTTCTGTAGCAACTGCCATTGCTTAATGTCTGACAGAGGTGATTATAGGCTGAAAACAGAGATGGTGTAACATGGTCACAGTAAGGTGAAACTATTTTAAGTATTCACTTAACTTCTTCAGGTATCAGATATAATTCATTGATCTTTACAAACAACTTACAAATCAACCCAGTTTGGAAACATTTTCTGCTAGATGCTGGGAGTGTGGCTATGTCCTATAAAATAATATAATTATAGGTCACAAAGCTGAGGATGGCTGATAACTAGCTGAGTAGGACAAAGTATGGCCAAGATGCAGAATTTTGCTACTGACCTTCCTCCATCCGTGGTCTGCTCAGAGAGATACTTATAGACTGGAGACAGGAACTCACAGGGTCATCCTATAAAGTGACTGCCTTTTTAAAGTCGCCTGGATCCACTGTCATAAGTCAATTCCTGGTAATTGCATTACCCGGCTTCCCCTGATTCCATTGTTCACGTGGCCCTAAATAATCAGACTGCTCATTGATTACTGGTTTGTTCTGGCCAGCTGAACAACTCAATCAAATTGATCCTGTGGCAACTTGTTCATTGTTTAGCAGATACCAGTTAGGATCCCCCAAAGCCTGAGTTGGCCACATGGGGGGCATTTCAAGCACTAAACAAGAGGCTGCTTAAGCAAAGAATATGGCCATAGAGAAAACACCACAGGGTGGCACCACCACACGCTGCAGCAGGCAGAGCTGGAGCGCACCAAGGGCTGTGCTCAAATTTTATTGTGTGTAACAGTCATGTAATGGAGCTTGAATAGAAACTCTGATTCCTAGGTCCCACTCCAGACAGATGGATTCAGTATGCTGTGTTGGGGCCCCGGAAACATGCATTTTCAACAAGTACCTAAGTCATTCCGGTTTCCGTTTGTCCTATAGCCCAGACAGAGCAGCTTGCAGGCTTCCAAAGAGGCCACTTGGTTTCTTCTGTCACCATATAATTCATGTGCTAATGCCAGGACGTTTTAGCAGCCACACATCCATCACCCAGTGGAAAAGCTGCCCCCAAGGACCCTGTCCACAGGCTATGACTGTCTTGGCCATTGCATAAATATTACTTGCTTAGTTTCTGTATAATTTTGAGGCTATGTTAATGTGACCCACCAAAGTACTTTAGTAACGTCATGCAAATGAATACTCTAATGTCCCTAGAGCAGTGATTTTCAACCATTTTCATCTTATGGCACTAATTACAAAAATTCCGTAGCAGACCAAAAAACAATTTTTTTACCTATCTGACAAAAAGTAGGTACAATTTTGATTTGTTCACACCGGACAGCTATTGTTGTGTTGGCTGTTGTCATTTTTTAATTTGACAATCTGAGGAAAAAGAGGTCAGGGCCCCTGACTAAATAATCAGATAGTGCACATTTAAAAATTCCTGTGGCACCACAGTGTGCCTCTTGGAGCACGCTGGTTGAAAAATCGCTGCCCTAGAGAATAATCTCGGCAGATTTCTCTCTGCAGACCATGAACTGCTCCGGTTGTCACTACCTTAAAGTTGTCTAATAAAACCACAGGCAGCTGGGCCACATTGGTTCGCTTCTTCTTCTTTTCTATTTTTTTGACTATGTTAAAATACTTTATATTGTAAATAAATGAAGGCAGTTAAAGGTTAAGTATTTAGGTCATCCAGCCCTTGGAATAATGATTAATTACAAAGACCGTTTCAATTGAATTCCTCCAATTTAAATTTGGCATTCATAATTATTAAAACTCTAAGAGCTAAACTATAAACAACCTATTTTATTTTTTATCAATTTTTAATCATAATTTTGTTTTTGGTAAGTGATCTTTTTGTTTGTTTGTGTAATGTGACAGCTGGGCCAGCCAATTAGTAAGGATGTATGTACTCTCACTGGAAACTCAGTCTGGCATTGAAAGTCAATTTCATTTAATTCACCAAATATACATTGAATATATGCTATGTTTAAGGCATGTATGGAGGCCAAGATGGAGGTGTAGGTAGACACACTGTGCCTCCTCGCACAACCAAAAGGAGGACAACAACAAATTTTAAAACAAAAAACAACCAGAACTGACAGAAAATCGAACCGTATGGAAGTCTGACAACCAAGAAATTAAAGAAGAAACTTTCATCCAGACCAGTAGGAGGGGCAGAGAGGACTCACGTGGCAGGGTGCTGGCTGGCAGATTGGGGAAAGGCGCGGGCCGGGAGAGTTGGCAGCTGCGGACCAGGCATCCCACTCCCTCATGAGGATAAACCAGGAGGAACAACTGGGGAGCGAGACAGACCCCAAAACCCACAGTTCCAGTGAGGGGAAATAAAGCCTCAAAGCCTCTGATCGAAAACTCCTGTGGGAGTTGAGGTGGCAGCAGTGGGAGTAACTCCCAGCCTCACAGGAGAGTCTGCTGGAGAGACCCACAGGGTCCTAGAGCATACATAAACCCTCCCACCAGGAATCAGCACCAGAAGGGCCCAATTTGACTGTGGGTAGCTCGGAAAGTGACTGAAAATCGGCAGAGAGCGGAGCAACCGCCATTGTTCCCTCTTGGACCCCTCCCCCACAAACAGCGTCACTACGCAGCGACGTGGCCGCCCTGCCCTGGTGAGCACCTAAGGCTCCGCCCCTTACTACGTAACAGGCGCACCAAGACAACAAAAATGGCCCAAATGAAAGAACAAATCAAAGCTCCAGAAAAAATACAACTAAGTGATGAAAAGATAGCCAATCTATCAGATGCACAGTTCAAAACACTGGTAATCAGGATGCTCACAGACTTGGTTGAATTTGGTCGCAAATTAGATGAACAGATGAAGGATACAATAAGGGAAATGAAGAAAAATGTACAGGGAACCAACAGTGATGGGAAGAAAAATGGGACTCAAATCAATGGTGTAGACCAGAAGAAGGAAAGAAACATTCAACCAGAACACAATGAAGAAACAAGAATTCAAAAAAAAAAATGAGGAGAAGCTTAGGAACCTCCAGGATGTCTTTAAACATTCCAATATCCAAATCATAGGGGTGCCAGAAGGAGAAGAGGAACAGAAAGGAATTGAAAACTTATTTGAACAAATAATGAAGAAGAACTTCCCTAACTTGGCAAAGGAAATAGACTTCCAGGGAGTCCAGGAAGCTCAGAGAGTCCCAAAGAAGCTGGACCCAAGGAGGAACACACCAAGGCACATCATGATTACATTACCCAAGATGAAAGATAAAGAGAGAATCTTAAAAGCAGCAAGAGAACAGGAGACAGTTACCTACAAAGGAGTGCCCATCAGACTGTCAGCTGATTTCTCAAAAGAAACCTTACAGGCAAGAAGGGGCTGGCAAGAAGTATTCCAAGTTATGAAACGCAAGGACCTACATCCAAGATTCCTCTATCCAGCAAAGCTATCATTTAGAATGGGAGGGCAGATAAAGTGCTTCCCAGATAAGGTCAAGTTCAAGGAGTTCATCATCGCCAAGCCCTTATTATA
>VMDR010034197.1:0-11132 GCA_007922815.1 Macrotus californicus
AAAGGCCATATATGACAAACCCATAGCCAACATCATATTCAATGAGCAAAAACTGCAAACGTTCCCCTTAAGATTGGGAACAAGACAGGGATGTCCACTTTCACCTCTCTTATTCAACATAGTACTGGAAGCTCTAGCCACAGCAATCAAAAAAGCAGAACCAATAAAAGACATCCAAGTTGAAAAGGAAGAAGTAAAACTGTCATTATTTGCAGATGACATGATACTGCATATAGAGAACCCTAAAGATTCCACCAAAAAAACTACTAGAACTCATAAATAAATTCATTTGTGTAACAGGATATTAAATAAATATCCAGAAATCAGTTGATTTTTTATACACCAACAATGAACTACCAGAGAGGGAAACTAAGAAAACAATTCTATTTACAATTGCATCAAAAATTACCTAAGAATAAATTTAACCAAGGATATAAAAGACCTGTTACTAGAAAGTTGTAAGACATTGAAGAAAGAAAATGAAGAGATACAAATAATTGGAAGCATATACTGTGTCATCACTAGGACGAATTAACATCATTAAAACATCCATACTACCCAAAGCAATTTATAGAGTTAATGCAATTCCTATCAGGATACCAAATGTGTATTTCGCAGAACTAGAACAAATATTCCAAAAATTTATATGGAATGACTAAAGATCCCAAATAGCAATAGCAATCTTGAGAAAGAAGAACAAAGGTAGAGGAATTGCACTACCTGACATCAAACTATACTACAAGTCCACAGTAATTAAAACAGTATGGCACTGGAATAAAAACAGATGCATAGATCAATGGAACAGAAGAGAGAACCTAGAAATAAACCCATGTCTTTATGGTCAATTAATATTTGACAAGGGAAACAAGAACATACAATGAGTAAAAGATAGTCTATTCAATAAATGGTGTTAGAAATACAAAAACAAATGAAGCAAACAACCAGAACAGGAACAAAATCATAGGTATGGGAATCATTTGGAGGGTTATCAGCTGGGAGGGGGTGGGGGAGAAATGGGGGGAATGGTGCAGGGATCAAGCAACATAATTAGGAGCAACAAATTAGACAGATAGATGTAAAAGATAGTGTAGAAAAGGGAGAAGCCAAAGAACTTAGACTCACAACCTATGGACATGAACTAAGGGGAGGGGAGCATTGCTAGGGGGAAGAAGGGTACCAAGTAGAGGGGGGCAAAGAGGAGAAAAAAATTGGGACAACTGTAACAGCATAATCAATAAAATATATAAATAGTGTTAGAAAAATTGAATAGATACATGCAAAAAAATGTAACTAGACCATCTTCTTACACCATACACAAGAATAAACTCAAAATGGAGTAAAGATTTAAATGTTGGACTTGAAACCATAAGAATTCTAGAAGCAAACACAGGTAATAAAATTTCAGATATTTCTTGTAGCAATAGTTTGTCTGATATATTGCCTCAGGCAAGAAAAACAAGAGAAAAATTAAACAAAAGGAACAACATCAAACTAAGAAGTTTTTGCATAGCAAAGGAAACCAACAACAAAATGAAAAGACAAACAACTGAATGGGAGGACATATTTTCTAAGGATATATTTGATAAGGAGTTAATATTCAAAATTTATAAAGAGCTTACAAAACTCAACACCATAAAAAAATGAACAGTCCAATTAAAAAATGGGCAAAGGACCTGAACAGACACTCCTCCAAAGAGAACATACAGATGGCCAATAGACATATATAAAGATGCTGAACATCACTAATCATCAGAGGAATGCAGACTAAAACCACAATGACACATCAGCTCACACCTGTCAGAATAGCTGTCATCAATAAATCAACAAACAACATGTGTTAGGGATGATGTGGATAAAAGGGAACCCTTGCACTGTCGGTGGGAATGCAGATTGGTACAGCCTTTGTGGAAAGCAGTATGGAGTTTTTTCAAAAAATTAAAAATGGAACTGCTTTATGACCCAATGATTCCACTTCTGGGAATATACCCCCCCAAATCTGAAACACTAATTTAAATCAATGTATGAGAGAGAACCCCCCCAAAACCAGAATTATCTTCTGGAGGATGGGCACCCTTAAAATACTAACTTCTCTGATTAGGTGAGTGTGCTAGGAACCCATCTGTATCAGTGTACCAGCAGATATTGTTGTGAGAGGAAGTGTTCAGCTTCAGTGAATTTTTTTTTTGAGGATTCTTTCGACTCATCTGCCCATTTCACAATGGGTGATTTAGGAGCACACCAGCCCACACCCTGCTGAGTGTTCAGCAGTTTTTGACTGAAAACAGCAGGACCCTCATACCAGACCCTCCCTCTTCACCTGATCTCGCCCTGAGCAACTTTTGTTTCCCCAGATGCAAAAAGTCCTTAAGGAGTGACACTTTGCTGATGTGGAAGAGGTAGAATAAAAAATGGCAAAGGCACTAAAAGGCATCAAAATCAATGAGTTCAAAAACTTTTGATTAGTAGAGAAAATATCTCTATAGGTGTATAGTACCAAATGGAGAACACTTGAAAGGTGACAAGTTTAAGCATGTAAGAATAAATATGCAATTTTTTTATTAAAAAATTCCAGGTTTTGGGGGGTGCCCCCTTATATGTACTCTTTGCTCACTACAATAGCCAAGATTTGGAAGTAGTCCAAATCCATTACCAGATGAGGGGTAAAAAAGCTGTGATATATTTATACAATGGAATACTATTCAGCCATTTAAAAAAAGGAAATCTTGCCCTTTTGAGAGCCTGGATGCATCTGCAGATTATTATGCAAAGTGTAATAAGCCAGTCAAAGAAAGGCAAGCACCATATTATTTCACTTATATATGGAACCTAATGAAAAAAATAAATAAACAAAATAGAAACAAACTAATAGATATAGAGAATAGCCTGAGAGCTGTCAGGGGGAATGACTATTAGGGAGATGGGTGAAAAAGGTGGAGAAAGAAGGAAGGAAGGAAGGAAGGAAGGAAGGAAGGAAGGAAGGAAGGAAGGAAGGAAGGAAGGAAGGAAGGAAGGAAGGAAGGAAGGAAGGAAGGAAGGAAGAGAAAGAAAGAAAATTAAGGAAGGAGGGAGGGAAAGAAGAAAGGAAGGGGGCAGGGATGGAGGAAGGAAAGAAAATTAAACTAAAATTTATTTTTCTTAGTTGGCTTTTTTCTAATAATCAAAACAAGTTAAAAGCTTTCTATTCAAAATGAGATTGCTTTTGCTCCTAACACTGATAGGTATTTCTTGCTTCCCTCCCCCACCCCATTTCTTTACAGGACACTGACTCTGGCTACCTCCTTTTAGCATCCTCTGCAATCCAAATAGGCTAGGAACTTCCCTAATCATCAAGTCTTAGTTCCCTTTGCTTAACAGTTCTTCCCTCCATTTATCTCTTCTCACATGGGCAGAGATAAATGGGCACCAAGAAGAAACCAGGCCATACCTTCAACATTTTGCTTGGAATTATCTTCAGCTAAATATCCAATGCATTACTTACAAGTTTCACTTTCCACATAACTATGGACACAATTCAGATAAGCTTCCTGACCCTATGTAACAAGGTTCCCCTTTCCTCCACTTTCTAGTAACACATTCCTCGTTCCTTCTGAGCCCTCACCAGTGTTGTTTTTAATGTCATATTTTTACTAACAAGTCTGGTTAAGGCAATCGAGACCTTTTCTGTCACATTCATCGCAATTCCTGCAGGCTCTGTCCATTACACTCCAAAGTCACTTCCGTGTTTTTAGGTATTTATTGTGGCAGCATTCCATTTTTAGGTACCAAAATCAGTATTCATTGCCGCTTGTGTCTGTAACAAATTGCCACAGACTTAATGGCTTAAAGGAATAGAAATTTATTTTCTTACAATTCCACAGGCCGAAAGCTCAAATTAGTGTTATGGGGCAAATATCAGGGTGTCAGTAGGGCTGGCTCCTTCTGGAGCCTTCAGGAAGTGATCTGTTTCTTGCCTCTCCCATTTGTAGAGACTAATGGCATTCTTTGGCTCCTGGTCATCTCACCCCAATTTCTGTCCCTTAGTCACATTGCCTTCTCCTCTATTATAATCAAACCTCTCTCTGTATCATTCTTACAAGAATACCTGTGATTATATTAGGGGCCCCATTAGATAATCCAGGATATATTATATTTACCATCTCAAGATGTTACGTTGGAATGGGTTGCCAGAGGGGAAATAAAGGCAGGACTCTCACTCACCATTGCAATCTAACAAAGAACGTAGCACAGGAGGCTGGAAGCTAAAGCTCACACGTTGACCCAGTAATCCTGAGCCTGGTCTGATAAGGCTGCCAGGCTTTCAGAACAAGTGAAACTGTGAGAGTGCAGGACGGGGAGCCCTTGAAAGTCTGTGTGTGTCATCTCCACTCCCTGGGAAAAGGAAAACCTCAAGACTGTGTGTTCATCCCGAGGCCTGGAAGGGGAATGGGGAGGGGTCTACAGTGCCCAGAGAAAAAGCCCATGAAAGAGCTGTGGTTAACTGCCTGTCCCCTGTCATGTATGCAAAACGAACAAATAAAGTCTGGAGCAAGAGAAGGATTTGGGCTAACAGACCCCCACCCACACCTAAGTTTAGGTAGTCATGTCTCCCACAGAAAGCTGGCACCACCTTTACCCACCGATGAAAATATAACTCCTTCACCCTTATCCTACCAACTATGTAAGTCCTCAGAATAAAGGACTCTCTTCTCTTGGTCTCATGGCTCTCTTGACACATGGGGGACCCCTGGCCAGCCAGACTCTGGTGGGGTAGGGGGCCCTGGCCACCCCTTTTGGCTACCTGGCTTCTAGCCACCTGGCCCCTGGCTATCTAGGTGCTGTCCAAACGGCCTTTGGCCACCCTACTTCTGCCTCCTCTGCTCTAGCCACCCTTGCTTTGCTTTCCCATTAGAACTTAGCACTAATAAACTTTGCTTGCATGCTAGTAGGCTCACTGGCCTGTAATTCTCTACTGCATTGGCAAGAAGAACTAAGTTTCTTAGGAGTTTCTCCCATAACAAAGATACTTACTTAACCACATCTATAATGTCCTTTTGCCATATAAGATAACACACTCACAGGTTCCAGGGGTTCCAGGGATTAAGACATTACGTATGCTTATGGGCCATTGCTCAGCCTACCACAGTATCATGAGTATCATTCTAACTGTCTAAACTGCAAAGAACAAGACAGCCCCTGCCTCCAACTAGTTTTTATTCTAATATTTTTACTTTTAAAAATATATCATTTAAGGTCATGCAGACAAAAAGGATGCCAAGAGCAAGTGAGGATGAGAATGGGCAGGAAGTAAATCCAGCCTGGGAAGCATGCAGAAAGCACGTAAATGTAACCTGGTGTGAAAATCCAAATCAGAAATGAGGACCCAGAAACAGCAGAAAGTCTCAGGCCTGAGCAAAGGCAAGAGTCAGCGGTGTGGGCAGCAGGGAGCCAGAAACAAGATCTTAAAGTGAAGAAATTGTTGTATCAGGTAGATAACCTTCTCATTCTTTTATTACTACGCCCTATTTAAATTCTGGGAACAATAAAGTCAACCATTGGATCAGCAGAGCTGAAATGGAGACTGCAAGGTGAGAAATTTAAAAAAAAAAAAACAACTAAACCTCTTTATGAATAAATTTCTAGAATACCAAAAATCTACTAACTTTCCTTTTGAAAACTGTCTAAATTTACTATTTCTTGCTTCTTAACTCAATGATAATAAAATTCTGGTTCTTACAGACCTCAACGAAGCACTACTTCTCTGATTTAATAATCTCTAAACAAGATTGTATTTATAACTTGATAAAAATGTATAATCTCTTTCCCCATCTGTTGAACCTCTATCCCTCTGCTTTTAAAGAGCTGTTGAACCTTGCATTTATATCTGATATATTCTTATATGAACATAAATTCTTACTTTTTATGAGTATTCCATCTTGGTTTTTCAAATATGAATACAGATTGGCCATATTGTTTCTCAGAACAGATACTCACTGTCTTTATGTGAACATTTAGCATCTGTCTAGTGATTAGAGTACAATCTCTATATGTCAGTCATAAAAATTTCAAACTAATGGAAAGTATCTGTCTATTCAAAATAGACATTTTGCTATGTCTCCTCAAATCCCAAAGCACCTATTTAAGTAGTTCCATAGATGGCCCTGGCTGGTGTGGCTCAGTTGGTTGGAACATCATCCTGTCACTGAAAGGCTGAGGATTTAATTCCTAGTCAGGTTGCAGGTTTGATCCCCAGTCCTGGCTGATATGGGAGGCAACCACTCGATGTTTCTCTTTCACGTTGATGTTTCTCCCTCTCCCTTCCTTTCTCTCTAAGTGGAATGAAAAAAACGTCCTCAGGTAAGGATAAATAAAGTTTTCTAGATAGTAAAGTTCTACCTCCAAATAATTGAAATTTGTAGAATTTGGGACATAATAATTGTGTGACTCCATGAGAATTAGCCAATAGAAGATAGTTGTTGTTTGAGTTAATAGATTTTTATCATTATTTAGCACAGCAATTAGTTACCACCAGCACCATGATAACTGAATTGCTCCTAATCCTATTCTTGGGAGTGTGTAAGCATTTGGGGTCAACAGAGAACAAGAACAGGAGAGCTTCCGGGGGTGGGGGGGAGGGGGAGGATATGTATGTGTGTGCATATGCTTCTGTGTATGTATATTTATGAAAGACAAATCTGCAGTAATTCATTTCTCACATAAAAGAAATTGATTTGAGTAATAAAATATGAAACATTCCCAAAGGAAAATGATTGCTAAATAACCTCAGGAAATATCCAAAGATACCACTTTCTTGCTCTCCAGTTTCACTTTATTCCACCCTATATCAGGTCCCTGAAAGCATAGGCATGGTTTAAATTACAGTAGCTCCCCCTTTTCCACAAAGGGTATGATCCAAGACCCCCAGTTGATGCCTGACACCATACACAGTGCTGAGCCCTATACATACTATAGTTTTTCCTATGCATCCCTACCTTTGCACTGAAAGGAAGCACTTTATCACTTCTCTTGCCAGCATCACTATTCTTGTGCCTCGAGACCACTATTAAGTAAAACAGGGGTTACTGAACACAAACACAATCAATCTGATAAGCCTGAGGGCTACCGGGTGACTAAGCCCGCAGTAGTTTAGAAAGTGCAGATATGCTGGCAAAGGGATGGTTCATGTCCCATGCAAGATGGAGCAGGCCAGTGTGAGATTTCAGTACGCTGCTCAGGATGGCATGATGTTTAAAGCTTAGGAATTGTTTATTTCTAAAATTTTCCATTTAATATTTTCAGACAATGGTTGACCATAGGGAACCGAAATGCAGAAAGTAAAACCTTGGATGAGGATACTGGTAGTTTGCAGTTTCCATTGCACACTTTTCTTTTTACCCCTGAACCACAGCTGGCTGAATAATAGATATAACGTTTCTTTTTTTTAATGAAAGGCAACAGCTGGCAAATTGTTAAACTGTTAGGAAAATTCCAGCAAAGTCATGTTAGTTTAAGACAATGCTAGCTGACATAAATTTGTCGCATTAGACAGAATAAAAAGACTAATGGAAATGTAACAATAGAAATAAAAAAGATCATTGTGCCACAGTAGGATCTTGCTCTGGGCTTGGATTGTAGACAATAGATCTGAAATTGCCACTGGCAAATGCCATTAAAAGGGAAAGAAGAATCCCTGTAAATGGATCCCTGCTAGTGCATTGCCCACACTGTCATTCCATGGGACACCAGCTCGTACACTTGTAAAACACCGAATGCAATTATTTCCTATTTTCTCTAGTTACAATTTGAAATGTCAATCTGCATAAACTGCAAAGCAAACATAGCTTAGAGCATGTTTTTCAATGTATTTTCATCATTTCCCTTTGAGTTTATCCCACCATTTATATAACAAATGGCTTTTCTTTTTCATTATATGAGTGTGTGTGTATAATACCCAATAACCAGAAAACGCTGAAGAATACTATTGGTGTTTTGATACATGCAAAGAAAAGGGATTTGTGAAATTATCTTCTTGTATATTATTAGCAGATTGCTTTTAAACTAAAATATAAACATCAAAATTTAATGAACTTAAAATCAATAACAGTTTTCAGTTAACCAGGATGTTTCACATAACATTAATTCCTTTGAAAACACAATTATTTATTCATTTACCCAAATAAAAACTGACATTACCCTTTGGAATAAAATCATGCAGGAAGTGCAAAAAGTAAAATTAATACCAAACGACAAATGGCAAACTCTCAAATCCGCATTTGCAGTCAGTGGAGCTCAGTTGCGATTGTCCAGTGGTCGGTAAACGCCCGCGCGAGAATTACTCTGTGCAGTCCGCCCGTCACTCACATTCTCTCTCACTTTTTCTATTTCTCCACTTCCGGCCCCTCTTTCGTGCTCCCTCTGTCATGCTAAGTGTATATATGTTTGTGTGTGTGCGCACATACTCTTCCCAAGTGCTTCCTGATTTACGCGTTTAATTCTGGATTTAAACCGAATTAATTCCAGATTATCTACCCCTCCCCCAGCCCTTTTTCCTTCATCCTGAAGTTGATCTAAGAGTTTCCCTCTTGTCCGATGCTCGTTATCCTGTCTGGGCTTCCCTGTGATTAACCAGCAATAACGACAGATGCCCATGGCCCCGCCCTGCTCTACAACAGCTTGTTTCACCAGTCACTCTTTTTATCCTACTCGAGGCCACTAACACTTCCCTGAGCAACCTACGTTTCTTCACCTGGACTTCATAAGGTTCTTGGGCGCCCCCTGAATTGTTCTTTTATGCTCGACTGCTTGTGATTGAAAATCATAATGTTAAAAATTATTTTATAGCTGCAAATTTACAAACCATGAACTAATTATGGGCAAAAACTAGGTATGTTCAAAATTAAATATGTATATACAAATACATATTCATATGCATAATTTTGGTCACTGGATTTACAGAAATCATTCATATTAACAACCATAGAATACAAAACTTCTAAAACAAAATTAGTGGTCTCTCACATCTCACTGCAAAGCTCTCTTTCTCATGTATATTTTTAGATTATTTCCTTATTTTTTTCTAATATAAAAACACGTAAAACATGGGTAATAAGGAGAGAATCTTAAAAGCAGCAAGAGAAAAAGAAACAATTACCTACAAAGGAGTTGCCATAAGACTATCAGCTGATTTCTCAAAAACAAAAACCTTGCAGGCAAGAAAGGGCTGGAAAGAAGTATTCAAAGTCATGAAAGGCAAAGACCTACATCCAAGATTACTCTATCCAGCCAAGCTATCATTTAGAATGGGAGGGCAGACAAAGTGCTTCCCAGATAAGGTCAAGTTCAAGGAGTTCATCATCACCAAGCCCTTATTATATGAAATGTTAAAGGGACTTAGCTAAGAAAAAGAAGATAAAAAATATTAAGCGTATAATGACAACAAACTCACTATCAACAGCCAAACCTGAAAAAACAAAAACAAACTAAGCAAACAACTAGAACAAGAACAGAACCACAGAAATGGAGATCACATGGAGGGTTATCATCAGGGGAGTGGGAGGGGAGATAGGGGGAAAAGGTACAGGGAATAAGAAGCATAAATGGTAGGTACAGAACAGACAGGGGGAGGTTAAGAATAGTATGGGATATGGAGAAGTCAAAGAACTTACATGTACGACCCATGGACATGAGCTAAAAGGGGGAATGATGGTGGGAGAAATGCTGGTGGGAGGAGGGGGTAGAGGGCAGAGCAGGATACAGAGCAGAAAAAATGGGACAACTGTAACAGCATAGTCAATAAAATACATTTAAAAAATAAAATAACATAAAATATACACATATTTTTGTAAGATAAAATGAGGATATACTCTCAGATCAAGTACATCATTGTTTGTATAAATTAACAATATAAAATATGTTTTCATTCTCTAAGTGGTGTCTTTCACAGAGCAGGTATTTTTTAGTTTAATGATGTCTAACTTATTAATGATTTCTTTCATAGATCATTTCCACAGATAATTTCTTTTGCTGTTAGATCTAAAAAGTCATCACTGAACCCAAGATCACATCAATTTTCTCCTATGGCACGTTCTAGAAGTTTGGTGGGTTTTCATTTACATTTTGATCTATGGCCCTCTTTGAGTTCAGTTTTGTGCAAGGTATAAAGTCAGGGGCTACGTTTTCTTCCACATGCACGTACACTTGTTCCACAACCATGTATTGAAGACTATCCTTTCTCCATGGAATCGCCTTTGCTCTTTTGGTAAAAATTGGGCTATACTTGTGTGTCAGTTCCTGGGCATTCTATTCTATTCCACTGATCTACTTGCCTATTCTCTTGCCATTACCAAACCATCTTAATTCTTGTCATTTATAGCAAAGTCCGTAAGTCAGATGGTCTCAGTATTGGAAGTTTGTCCTTCCTCTTCGGTATTGTGTTATTTAGTGTTGTTTAACTGGGTTTTTGCCTTTCTATATAAAATTGAGAATCAGTTTGTTGATATCCAAAAAATAACATGCTCGGATTTTGACTGAGTTTGTATTGAATCTATAGATCAAGTTGGGAAGAACCGACATCTGAACAAACATTGAGTCTTCCTATTCAGAAACATGGAATAGCTGTACATTTATTTAGATCTATTTTGATTTTTTTATCAGAGGTTTGTAGTTTTTCTCATAGAGATTTTGAAATTTGTTTTATTTTTAAGTAAGTCATTTTTTGGTGCTAATATAAATAGTTTTGTGCCTTTAATTTTAAGTTCCAATAGTTCATTTCTGGTGTATAGGAAAGTGACTAACTTTTATATAGTAACCTGGTATCCTGTAACCTTATTGTAATCAATTAGTTCCAAGGCTTTTTTGTTGTTGTTGTTGTTGTTGGTTCTTTCTATGCAGATAACCACGTCATCTGCAAATGAACAAAGACAAGTTTATTTCTTCCTTCCTAAAGTGTTTCCTGTTATTTCCTTTTATTATTACATAGATAAGATTTCCAGTATAATGTTGAATAAAAGTTGGTGATTGGAAATTCTTGCCATGTTACTGATCTTAGCGGGGGAACATCTGTTTTTTTGTTTTTGTTTTTTTACCACTAAGCATGTGTTAACTTTAGGTTTTTAGTACATATTTTTAATATACAAGAAGAATATAACTTCAGAGTT
>VMDR010034198.1:0-11130 GCA_007922815.1 Macrotus californicus
CTAGGCTCCATCTTCTTCAACCTCCTTACATTACATGGCACACTTAGTCTCTTCTCTCTTCTTGGGTAGCTCTCTTTGCTTTTATAACAACACATTCCCTAAATTCCCTTGCTACATTTTCTAAAATAACAGCTTTATTGAGATATAATTCACATACCACATGAATGACTTTTAGCCAACAGAATGTGAATGAAAGTTATGCATGCTATTCCAAGATTCCTCTGTAGACACTTGCAATGCTGCTTCCCATGCTATGACCATTTTTGGTTTGATTGTGAACCTCTAAGCCACTATGTTGAGGATGGTAGAGGCACTGGTTGGAATGAAAAAAGGAAGGAGCCCGAGTCTTTGAGTCACTGCTTGGAGAGGAGCCTACTGCCACACAGGAGCACTTCCTTGGACTTGCTGTGGGCAAGAAATACATGCACTTATGTTTAAACCATTGTTCTCTTTCAGGTTTGTTGTAATAGAAGCTGGTGTTACCTAAGCTAACAGAATGACTACAGTGATTCTGAACACTCCATTCAGCACACGAAAGTCAGCTGTGCCAACATTCAATATTTTTATTTGCCAAATTCATTATTGAAAAACAGTGTTTGCTTAATTTTCCTTACTCTATTACTATAAGTAAATCTTTTATATATTAATTTGCCATTTATATTTATTTTTTGAATATTGCCCAATTATGTCATCGTTAGTGCTCCTCTGAAGGGGTTTTCCTTATGGGTTCTTTGCATTTAAGGACATAACATTTTATCTGTCATATATTTTGTCAATACTTTTTCTCTGTCTCTTACTTGGTCATACTTCTTTTTTGCCACTTAGACATTTAATAATTTTATATACAAAATTCCTTTATGGTTTTCTCTTATGGTTCTCATTTATTGTTTCAACTTTTGGTGTCATTTTGAAAAAATCTCTCTGGAATCATTTTCTAGTAGTTTCATAACGTAAAAAATCAATCAGAAATTTAATTTAGTACAAAATTCTTTTTTTCTTTAATATTTGGCCCAAAATATTACTGAGAGTAGGTACTTAATAATTGTTTGTTGTATTTGATTGTCTCCTTTTAAGAATTTAGGTGGATAGGTCAGTGATTCTTACACTGTAATCCTTAGATTAGCATCATCAACATCTCTTGGGAACTTGACACAAATGCAAGTAGGTCTTAGTCCCACTCCAGACCTGCAGAAGGTCTGCCAATCTGTGGCTTAAGAAGCTGTCCAGGTGATTCTAATGCAGGTTAAAGTTGACAGCCCTTGAAGTAGAACATAGGTAAGGCTACTCGCAAACTCCCAGCATACATATGATATATATATATATATATATATATATATATGTGTATATATATGTGTGTGTGTGTGTATATATATATACACACACATATATATATATATTTTTTTTCTTTTTTCATGTTAACAAAGCCCACTGCTGTGGAAACGTGATTCTCTCCTTATTTCTGGCAGAAGAGGAAGTAGAAAAGTATATGTTCAAGGCTACCCCTTCTGGGGCAAAATTGTGATTGCCATGAGAGTCCTGTGTCTTGGGCCTCAGCCTCCACTCTGTGCTCAGCTGCACCAGGTGCTTCAGTTTACCTTGGACGCCTTGGTTTCTGAGGAAGCTTCCTCTAGAACACGCCAGCAAACCTTTTCTTCCCATGCGGTACATTGCTATGAATGCTTTCTAGCCCTCCTCTCTCTGCCTCCAGTGCCTGTTCCAATCTCTAGTCAGAGAGGAGAGTTCCAACCCCCCAGGGCTCTGGGTGCTGATGTATCAAGTGTTCACTCATGGTAAGACTTACAACCCTGAATGGCTAACCAGATCCTGACTGTCCCTGGGCAATCGTGAAGTGTCCCTTGCAGTAGTCCTCTCTCAGTCCTCTTGTCCTGCCACTGGTATCCCTGGACTTGGAGCTGCAAACATCTGGGGTCCTTAAGAACCCTTCTGATCATGTTTCAGTGATGGTCTTCACTATCACTATCTTAGAGTCTAAGCAAGTGTTCTTTGTTTATTGTCTTCCATTCCTCTCTATGCTTATCCACCAACATGAAAATATCATTCTTTTCTTTTGCCCATTATAGCCTTGGAAGATCCATCAGGAAGAGTTTAATAGATAGTAGACCAGGGTTCACCTTTTAACAATATTTATTTCTCTCCACATGAAGGTTAAAATGCATAAATCTTTAGAAAGAATTCTTAGTCTCTACTGCCTGCAGAGCAGATGAGGAGATGCTTCAGTTCTAACCTGGGGAGCGGAATGGTGGGAGTGGGTGCTTCAAGGATGGGCTAATGGAGTTCTTATTATGCAGCCCCACCCCCTCCAAAAAAGTCTTAAAACTGGGCTGAGAGTTCAAACTCTTTCAACACACACTGCGCTGATCCTGGGCACATATTTCCCTGGTATAAAAATTTAACCATGATATAATCCCTGAACAATGTCAAGGATGTGATAGTGAGATTAAGCATGTTTGCCTAGAGGAGCATGATGAGTGAGGCTTAGGTAATAGTCACAGGAATTTAAGAGGAATAGGAATGCCAATCTAGCCACAGACCAGGCCTGGCTATCTCTTTTGAGTGTGTGTGTAGTCATACTTTGAAAAGTCCCAGGATGCGCTGTTGCTTTACTGGGAAATCAGAAATGCCAATCCCATTTCTTTAGGATAAAGTACTGCTTCAAGACTGCTGACCTCGGAGAATATTCTGGCCTGGGAGACAGGGAGGGGAGTGCCTGGGGTTCTGCTTTCACACCTGGGCTCAAACTTGGAGACTTTTGTTTGACCTGACAGCATGCTGGACCCTCGCTGCCACAATTTCCAGCACTGTCAATACCAAGGAGCTTGTGTTGGGACTGGGGGTGGATGGGAGGGAGCTAATTGGCAGGCTGCATATGCTGATCTTTGCACGCACTCCTCTTTTGCTTGGTCTCTGCGGCTGCAGTTAGGTTTGCTTGTCTGCAGCCCAGCAGCAAGCTGATGAGCTCTGTCTGCGGCGTGTGTCAAAGCCTCCTGGCACAGGCAGCTGCGTTCCCTGACTTGACATCTCATCCCTCATCCTTCCTCAGATTGGCAACCTATGCAGCCTGCCCTCCCCCTGTCCCCCAACAGCTAATAGCGAAGTGACTGCAGGAAAGGCAATGGCAGCAATAGCTGTTTGGCATTTATTTTACCTTTGGTTTTGCTGTACAGAAAATTCCAGGACTGATGAGGTCTGAGCAGTAGGGGAGACGTAGAGGGGCATGTGCCAGGTTTGAGAGACTCAGAAATCTTCCCTTTCTCCTCCTCTACAACGAAATTTGGGCTGAGAGTTCTCTGGTGGTGATTTAATGCCTCCTTTGTTTGGACGTCTGTCTACATTAACACAGCAGCGTTGACAGTATGCATTGAGAGTTGTATGTTGTCACCAAGATTCAGAGACGATATATATTTCTGTTTCCTGCATATCATTCATAAGACTTTTTATAAATTCAAGGGCAGAACAGGGAGTTAGGCTCCTACTATGATCTGCATTCATATTTCTTCATTTTTCATTTTTCTCATTACCAAATTGACATCCATATCACCTGCTTACATAGCTCAGTTTTATAAGAAGAACCAGGTAGACACTGTTCTGCTCTCCAGGAGCTTGTAATCGAAGACAAATGCTTAGATAGAAAAAAACCACTGTTTCTGCACTCTTTTTTCTCTGTTACTTGGCATAAAGCTTGTCATAGTGAATGGAGTACACTGATAGTATACTCAGACCTACCTCCCAATCTTGGTCATTCCCAGCACTGTCAATACTAAGGGGCTTGTGTTGGGGCTAGGGGTGGATGGGGAAGGGAGGTAATTTAACCAATTAGCTCCCTTGGGCAACCAATTTAACCCTTCTGAGTCTCAACCTCCTCATCTGTAAAGTGTAGAACAATGAAGTTCACGCTCTAGGGTTGCTGCAGGATTAGACTCAGTGTCCAGAAACAGAGCTGGCCTGCAGTAAATGTGCAGTTCCTGGTAGTTGTGGATATTTGGAGAGGGACTCTGGCAATTTGTGTGTGTGTCACTTTTCTGGTGATGTGTTTGGATGGATCCAGCATCCTGGATGAGTACAAATGAGTTAAGTTTTGGAAACTAATGACTTCATATTAGCAGTCCTGGCTTCCACTGCCTCCATCATCTGTGTTCCTTCTGCCACTGAGTCAGGTTATGGGACTAAGATGGAATACTTATTAACTTAACCACATAAATAGGAAATTATCTGGATATGTAGATACAGACATATGTTAATAAACCAAATCAACCAAATTCTGCTTCTGGGTGATTTATAAGATATTGGTTTTTAACTGATTCTCCTCGACTACAGTGAATAAGAGTTGCAGCTACAGCATTTATATAGCTCATGGAGAAGGTTCCATATGGATACCTTTTTCCATTAACAAATATCACACCTTTAAATACCATGTGCTTTGGTGCACCAGGTATGTCATAATTTAAGTTGATAACTTGTTCACATATGCTATTAGGATTGTCCATCCTAATTAAATTGGAGAACAATGTGTACTTCTCAAAGTCCTTTCACCTGAACTGATGGCGCTGACCTCATTTCTAGTTTCTACCTCCTTGCCTCCATATATGAAGAAAAACGCCAACTACCCAGAGATGTGAGGGAAAAGTGGGAATAATTCTTTGGAATGTTAAGCATTTTTCCTTAAGAGTTTGAAGGATCAGTATACTGTGAAAGCAGAGGGCCATTTTTGGAAAAAGAGACAGCAGATGGAATTCACAGTCTTGGCATTCTTTCACATTCCAGAAGCTAGAGCATGTGTGTGTGTGTGTGTGGATTTCTTGGCCATATCAATCATATTCTTCCTCCTTTGTTGTTTGCCGATTGATGTATGGATTAGTGCAATGAGATTATAATCAACCTGAAGCCAAAGAATCTTTTAAAAAATTGGTTTGCCTCCAAATGTGTAACATAGTGTAGGGAAATTGTAAGTACTCAGTGGATTCTTGCTGAATAGCACTGAGAGATGCTTTCTGCTTCTCACTGCCTACCTAACATCAGGCTGCGTGGAGTCGGCTCATAGAGACTTGTTCATTACATCTGTTCCATGGGTAGTAAGGCAAATGCTTACAGGAGGAAGGGTCAATGAGATGCAAACAGATTCAGGTTGGAATAAATGGACCATGTCCTTTTCTGATACTGAATGATTCCAAATTACTTTTAGCAATAGAAGCCCATTAATGTTTTCACAAAGTAATAATGTGAAATATGCTCCAAAATATGTGAATTGCTTAGAAAGAATGTAACATAGAAGTTAAACTGGAAACAAGAAAAATTCCTGAGACAGAGCTGAGGTCTGCTGCATGGGTAGCACTGGGCCATTTGGGAGCTGCTTTGAGAAGGGAGGCCTTCCTAACTGGAGCCAGGGTCAGAGATAAGCAGAAGAGGCAGTCACCCCGAGGTCTGCCCAGGACACATACTTTGATACTGAGATTTGAGACTATTTGCTGCAGCCCGACTACTGGTTATGTGATCCCTTGTGGTTAAAGGATGCTGATAAGCAAGGGACTGTGGGAAAAGAGGTAGACCAAGTATTGAAAAGCAAACACAATTTCCCATTGCTAACTATATTATGTCCCTAACTTATTGTGCCAAATTCTCCCTGCATTGTACCAGGGATGGTCATGGAAATTGTAATTTCTCTTGTCCAGGCGATTTATTGATTTTGTCTTTCTTCAGTGTCTCTGGGGTGGTCTGGCATAAACCTGATCACCAGGGAGGGTTTGCCTGAAGCATTTGCTGTCTTAGTCACGGTGTGAATGCAGGACATGCTGATGTGCTACCCGCTTCAGTGGGTTTGGTGAAAGATGGCGTTATCGCTGACACGGGATCCTCAGTTCCATCTCTCCTGCTGCTATGTCCATGACTGGAGCTTGGGCCACTTGTTTTCCTGACGGGGTTTACCGCCACCTAACTGCAGTAGACCTCACAGGACATTCCCATGAAAGGCAAGGCAGACCAACTCTGTCCTTGTAGGAAAAAAGAGGGTGGTTACAGAGATTTGTGTGAAAAGCTGAACTGTGACATGTTTATGACTAAAAATACATGCTGCCAATGCCATCCCCAGAGTGGGAAAGTTTTATTTTGTAACTTCTATAACTCAAAGGACTCAGGGGTTTTTCTTTTAATTTATTGGTGTTTTACACCTGCTTGTAAAATGTTGACCCTCTGAGAAGCATACTTTGATGCCTACAGACAGCTAAAAACCAGCATTCATAATTTTCTAACTAGAGTCTTAAAAAAAACCCTCTATGTGTAGCAGACAGAGGGAGAAACAATGTACTGAGGCAACTAAGAACTCTGTGACTTCGTAAAAACATTTAGGAACTTCATAAAAATCAGGCCCTTTCGTTGGGGTCCCGTTAGTTTGCTGGTACATCTCTATGGTTCACATCAGGTATGTGACAAAGTTTGGCTCTTTAGCTTAAATATTGTCTCATGAATATTTAAAAAAATGCCATTCACTGAAAAAGTGAATGTTTTAAAAAATTTACCATTTAAACATTATTCAATTTAAAATATCTTCCTCATACTCTATGGATTTTTTAAAAAAATTAAACTGTTTAACAAAAAAGCCTACCTAAAATTCCTGTTTAGAAGATCCCAGGTCCCTTATCATACTATTTATTTTACTGAGATTGTTCTGTACTTATTTTTTTTATAAAATTTATTTTGAGCACCGGGTTCCATCAGATTCCCACCATTTCATATAAGCCCTCACCACACAGAAACAATGAACTGATTCATAAATGCTAAACAGTAAATTCATACCTGAAAATATAAAAATAAACCCTTTTTTCTAAAGTTGAACAATCTCCCTACATTTGGCCTCACAAAATTCATGTTTCTGCACAGACTCTATGGGTAACAGATTTAGCTGGATCATAAGCCTATAGCTGAAAAGCTCTCCTACCACCCGCCACCCCAGAGGCGAGGGTAGAAGGTCTTTGAGACCCTCTGGCAGGCTCCTCTGTGGTTGGTTTGATTCTCTTAGTTTTACCTTCCACTTCCTGAGACTGAACCTGTGCTTTCCCTTCACTCCTTGACTTCATTTATGCTCTTCTGATTCAGGTGTGGTAACCTCACTCAGACTTTTAGGGTTCCTGTACCAGCCTTTGAGCTGCCGTATCAGCTACCCTGTAGACACTGCAAGCCGGGTTTCCTGAGTCAGTAGGTGATTGGACCTGATTTTTTTTTTTTGCTTGTGCTCCACTTGACTGAGCTTGGCATTTGGCTGTAGTCACGTGTGCACGAGAGCAGGGCTTGACGCCTTTACAAGAGCAGTCTAGCACTTTCAAAATCAAGCTACGGAAAGCAGAGGAGGGAGGTTCCAAAGGAATCCTGGAATGAAAGCTTCAGTATAATCGATAATACCTACTCATTTTTGTGGTCTTTGAATATTACCTGCTGAGTTCACTAAAAGTGAATGTCAGCTTCTTTCCTAATTTTCTTCTAGGCATTAATTCACAGAGTGGGATGACATTTTTGCTCTTCACATTTTGGGAAGGCAATAGAAGTGAATTAAGGAAATGAAGAATCACTGTGATGTCAGCCAGTCATGTGAAACTATGTGGTTTTGACTGGAGCCCAGTTTGAAAGGGGATGATTCACTAAACACCAGAGACAAATCAAATCAGTGGGCATTTTTTAGCTTGGCTCATGAAAAAGAGGGTGAATCAGTATTGCATCTCATGGAATATTCACATAAAATCAAATTCAAATATGACTAATTAAAAGAAATTTCCATGAGTAATTTAGCATATGCCAAATTAAGGAGCAAATACACCTGAAGAGCTAAATGCAATAAGGGAAGCTTTGAGCTTTTTCAGGTAGCTGGGGGACTCAAACTCAGAGATGAGAACCAGGAAAAGCTGGATTAAATTTATTAACCCTAAAGGGCAGCACTAAAGACAGATGGGGTCAAAAGTCAAGAAGAATCAACAAGCTGATGGTTGGCAGAGGGGAAAGGGGTGGGAAAATGTGTGAAAAAGGTAAAGGGAAATGAGAGGTACAAACTTCCATTTATAATGTAAATGAGTCATGGAATACAATGTACAACACAGGGAATATTGTCCATAATATAATAACTTTGTATGGTGACAGATGGTTATCAGACTCACAATGGCAATCACAGTGTAAAGTACATAAATGTCAAATCACTGTGCTGTACACTTGAAATTGATATAATATTGTATATCAATTATACTAAAAATAAAGAAAAAGAATAAAAGACATATTAAGAATGTTCTAAAGATCTGGGTCCTACTCATTGTGATAATGGATGGGAGCTGCCTAGAGTAACATATGGGAGAGAAGGATCTAGAAGGCACAGAAGGCCAGGAAACTAGGGGAGAGGTGAAACTGTAATCAGGAGACAAATCCAGATCGAAAGCTGAGAGGAGTTTCATTGGGTAACAAGATAGCAGGACCAGAAGATATAGATTGATTGGGCATCCATGATGGTAGTTAAAGAGTTTGGAAAATGGAGGCTGAGGTTTGGGTGAACCTGGGGTGAACTTGAAGGACCCATACAGAATAGACACTGAGCATGGACGCTGTGAGTGAAGAGTGAGTTTATGAGTTCTGTCCACAGATGTGTTCTGAGCAGCTACTATGTTATCCACACTATGTCGATATCCTGGAGAAATGAATGAAACATGTCCCTTGTCCCTATATTACTCAGTACAGTCAAGGGATAGCCTGTCACCTAACAGGCACTCACATACTTTTTGACTGTCTTCTTTTGTGTCTTGGTCACAGTGGTGTGCTAGGACCAGCTTATGTGGGCCACAAGACTTGTTCATTAGCCTCTCTTCCCAACTCCGTGTTCAGTGACATCATGTTGGAATCTGGAAATTGACCATGGTGGAAGTATTTTCATCAGAGAAATTGGCAAATTCTACAAATCAAGATTTTTTCTGCTCCCCTTCTCCCTGACCCAGTTGTTAAACTATTACCAGCACATTGATACTGGGTGAATTTAATTTATCAATTCAACAAATATTAACTGAGCACTTCTTAATATAAATCTCTGTGCTGAGGGCTTGTCATCCTGCTTTCAAAAGATATTTTCCATTTCCCTTATAACTTGATTAATTAGGTGGCTTGAAGCTTTCCTTATTTAACTGATACCATACTTTAAAAAAAATTATTTTATTACAGTTGTCCAAATTTTCCCCCATTACTCCCCTTTTCCCTGCCCACCCATGACTTGCACAGTCAATTCTTAACCTGCTGTCCATGTCCATGGGTCATTTATACCTGTTCCTTGACTAGACCCTTCCCCTTCTTTCCCCCCTTATCCTCCTCTCCTCTTCCCTCTGGTCACTGGCAGTCTGTTCCTTGTTTCCATGTCTCTGGTTCTATTTTGCTCATTTGTTTGTTTTGTTCATTAGGTTCCACTTGTAGGTGAGATCATATGGTATTTGTCTTTCACCACCTGGCTTATTTCACTTAGCGTACCAGTTCCATACTTGAGTGTGAGGTTTACCTCCACTTTCCTATGGCATGCAAAGCCAACTCAAGTTTGTGAGTTTTCTCTCTGGATTTGGAGTGTTGACAAGAGATCCTATGAATGTGAAAGGGAAGACCGTCCTCCTACTTTGTGCTAGAGATTTGGCTCCTGGTAGGGATATAGTCACCTTTAAAAAGCTGAGAAATACTAGTCTAGTACTGTCCTTTTGTTGGTTATTCTGACAATGGTTCAGGGTAGAATTTTGGGATCAGCGGTTATCTAGAGGATATAGTTGGCTCTTGTTATTTTTCCTACGAAAAGTAGAAGCATTGTGTTTCTTTCTATCTTTATGAAGGGTTCCCCTCACAAGTGTGTGCAAGCTGGGTCTTAGCCCCGTCAACTCTCAGGTTAGACACTCAGGGTCACTTTATATCTGTAATTTCAGATATACTAATTTGCAAACATTAAGATTAGAGTAGGAATAACCTCAATGCTCGGTTAATGCCAATTTCCTCCAAAACAGCCAGGCAAGAGGCTGATAAGAGTCCCCTGATGACTGATTAAAATATGGTTATCCTGAAAATTCAGTGTCTAGTTTGAGTGCAGATATAGTACAAAGATTTGTTAACTAAATTGACTCAGATTGAATGCTAATATCGGGAAAACTCACTAGGAATAATATAACTGTTATACTGCCCCAGAAGCAATAAAAAAATAAAGAACTTTACAGCTCTGGGGCATGTTAAAATCAGAAAAATTGGGATTGAAATCTTTTATAATGAACTTTTAAGCAATAGGGCCTACTAATGAGAGGGCAGAAGTCAAAATAGCACACCTAAGGACAACCTTAAAATTTCTATGATGGCACCCTCCTAGTTCAACTTTACCTGTTGATTTGTGCTTTTCAAACAGTGTTATGTAAATTCAAAATTTTCATAAGGGAGCGAAGGACTTTCTGTGGTGGGCTCATCTGACTTTGGCCAATACTTCTGTCCCCAGCTACCATCCAGAATTTGGATAATGACCTCTTTTTATGACATAAAATTGAAAAAGATTTCAAGAGATTAGAAAATGATTGGTCTAACGGAACTGATATCAGACTTGGCAGTAGGCTTTAAAAAATCCAGGTTCTACTTTAATTAGTAAAATACCAACATATGGGTAATATTGAAAAATGGAATAAACAATCAGGAAAGGCATACTTGAATTGTTACTTGTTTAAGCTATGTAATAGGTGCTAAAATGTAGAAAATATCTGTGTTCCGAGAAGGTTATGATGATATGAAATGTATTTAAAATATAATTTGTGTTTTCATTCTTTTAATTTAGAAAGGTAAAAAGAAACATGGAAACATTCTTTATTCCTAGAAAAATTCTATGTATTTAAAAACAAAGTTATGTATATAACATTATATATCAATATATTATATGAAAAAGTGAATATATGAATCTGTAGCGCTTAGCTCTTAGCCAAGTTTGTGTCATCCAGCAGCCACATATGAAGTATTTATAAGATTGTGGTTCATTGACTATGTATGACCTTGGTTACTAATTTATTATAGTAAAAATTTTAAGATATCATAGAGGTTTTCCAAATAAGGTTTTCCTTTGTTAAGCACTGTAATTCTGGGCTTGGTTAA
>VMDR010034199.1:0-11132 GCA_007922815.1 Macrotus californicus
AAAAAAAAAAAAAAAACAGGTGAAGGTGTTCAAAAGGTGCAGACTTCCAGCTAACAGATGAATAAATCCTGATGAGATAATGTGCAGCACTGTGACCATAGTTAACAAGGCTGTATTGTATATCTGACAGTTGCTAAGAGAGTAGATCTTGAAAGCTCTCATCACAAGAAAAAAATTTGTAATCATGAATTGTGATGGATGTTAATTAAACTTATTGCGGTAATAATATATGCATATATCAAATCATTATGTAGCTTACTTAAAATAAGTACAATGTAATATGTTAATTACATCATAATTTCAAAAAAAAGATGATCCCAGGCTTCTTTGTTAGATTCTTAGTGCCATGCATCCTGATTAGATATACAAGATCTGTCCAGAATGTACTCAGCCATGTAATATGAAAAATAGAGACATTTATTGAAGAAGATACAAGGAACATTGTACACAGGACAATAACACCTCAGTCTCCTTCAAAGTAGGCACCTGGGACCTCACACAGTTCTCCCAATTGCTATCAGCTGCCCTGTCATATTTTCCTGAATCTCACTGATGGTTGAAATCTCTTCCCTTTCAAGGTGATTTTAGTTTTAGGAAAATCCAGAAGTTGCAGGGTGTCAAATCTTGGCTGTAAGGGAGCTGAGTCACCTGGGTGATTTGATGTTTTGCCAAAAAGTCTCTGCAGGAGATGTGATGTATGAGTGGACGCGTTGTCATGATGAAGCTGCCAATCACCAGTTGCCCATAGCTGCAGCCTTCTCAATCATCTGAGTAGTTTCCACAGAGGAATGTTCAAGCTTAACGCAAAATTTGGTGCAGAGTCACTCTATTCACTCAGTCGTTTTCAATGTGACAGCCACACAGTACACATGCTCACTCTATGGCATCTACCACCCCCACTGACTAGTACAGTTAAGTTACCATTGTTCACACATGTGCATTCCAGTCCACTCTCCTTGGCTGCCAGTTTACATCAATGCCATGCAAACTTTTCTTTTTATATTAACAATGGCTGGACTTTTCCCAGACAGACCTTGTGTATAGTGGAGGAAAATCAGACTGGGGAGGTAGAAAATGATTTCAATTTGGATATGTTGAATTTGAGGTATCTAGGGGAGAGTCAAGAGGTCATGTTCAGTGGATGGTTTACACAGGAATCTACAGCTCAGGAGATACGTTGTTGGGGTTGGAAAGAGGAGTCATGTTCTTATTTGTGATAGTAATATCATGAGAGTTGATGTGATCACTGAGGGAAGGATGAAGGAAGAAGAGGATTGGTGTCAGCACCTGACGATTACCAACATTTTAAGAAAGATCAGAAACAAATGAGCCTGCAAAAAAGACTGAGATGGAATGTTTGGAAGTGGGAGGAGGAATAATAGGAATGTAGTATCATCAAAGTCAGAGAAGAGGTTTCTCAAGACAGAGGTAGTCAACGTTGTCCGATGCAGAAATGCCACAGAGGAGGTAAGAATATAAAGACTTGGAGTATAGACTCTTTTTTCAAGAAACTTTCAGGTAAAGGGATATTGTGAGGGAAGTACCAGCTGGGGGAATCAAGGCAATTGAGGTGAGACACTTCTTGCTTTTGTTTTGTTTTGAAGGTGATTGAGCAATTTGCAGGCTTTGGGGAAGCCTTCTTTAAGAGGAAGCTGAACATCTAGAGAGGGAATAGCCACCTGAGCAAACTCTCACAGGAGAAAATGGGAACAATAGCCTTCCACTGGTTTACAAGTGAGAACACCACCGTTTGTGCTAAATTATGATCCTATCACTATTTAAAAGCTTGATATTTCATAAATTATGCAATTTTTCATTATTTTGATTTTTCTAAACATTAAAGTGTTATCTTTATTATGAAGTTTGTTTGGCTCCCCTTAAGTTTTAATAGTCCCAGACCTATTTGATATAGACACTTTATCCATCAATGAAAATGTTGGTAGGATTAGTCATCCTGGAGAGAGGTTAATTCTAGAATAAGTATTGTGGACTAAGGATATATGACTTAGGTAGAGATGGACATTGTCTGGGACTCAGAGGCATGATAGACCTGGATTCTAGAAAAGCAGAAATGCTCAGTGACTTCCCTTCAAGGACACTATACAGAAAGGCACCCACAAGGGATCCCTCATACAGATGGGCCTACGTTTGAATGTCAGCACATATGATAATAGCCCTTAGATACACAGAGAGTCATTCTCCTATGATTTAACCCTTATATCTCAGTAAAGTCTCCTTTCTAGTAGTGACAAACTGTTTACTGCCAGCAAAAACATCCCAGACTGTTGCTAATGATCTCACAATATTATCAAATTATGAACCCATGCAGTATCTTTCCTTATTTTAGTACATGTCTTTCTTGAGAAGTCACATAGCACGATTTATGTCCTTCCCCTTGTGATAGCTTTCTTCCATCTTGGCTTCATATATTCATAATAGATTTACGAGTTTCATATCTTTACTACTTTTCTAACAATATAAAGTGCTACTCACACAGTTGATTGACTTTGTTTTTATTTCTTGTTGAAACCTAACAATCCTTTATTGCTGCTGGCTTCCAGTTTTCGCTGGTGATAAAGGGAGAATGAAGGAATCCACTTGTGATCATCAGAGCTCACAACGCTATAAAAATAGCTGGTTGATGGCAAAATGTCCCAATAGCCAGTCATGTAAACTTAAGTAATTGCCTTGTCAGGTACCCACAAAGATCTAGACATCTATTCAAACACTCCTTGCCAAGAGTGTGATGGTGAATGTTTAATAACTGGTTCTCCAAGAAATAAAAAAAGCCCTAAATTTTTTTGCATTTACCAATATCCATGGTATAAATGCTCTCACTGTGATTGATTTCAAGCTGTTGACCAAACCTCACTGAATGTGGAATGGGAAAGATTTGCACAGTAACAGTACTATTCAATAATTATACATAGAGATACAAGGAATATAAATAATATCAAGAGTATAGGTAGTTGTAAAATAATTAGAAAGTGATGAGTTTTTGAGAATTCATTACTTTAAAAAATGTTTAGTTCTAAGTTTACACAATTTAATTTTTACTAATGGCTTGCAAAAGTCCCCCAAATTTCACAATCAGGTTTCATAAGCCTGGGTGATACAGCTCTGTGTGACATACCACTGCTCCTTACTGACCTCAGTGGAAAGGACTGGCTTGTGAGCAGGGCCCTGGAGAAGAAAGCTCCTTGTGTATGGGACCAGCAGCAGCTCTGAAGAGCAGTGACTGCCTGCATTGAAGGGAGGGTGACAGAGAAACTGAGAGACTAGGGAAAGTCAGCTTTTTAATGTACGGGTAAAAGTAAAATATGTTATGTCTGTCTTGTCCTCTGAAAAACTCACAATGCTTTGACTGCATCTAGTTTTGTGCTGCACAAATGGGGTCATGCTTCTGGATCTACTGTACTTCAGTACCCTGCTGGGGAACTTTGTTTAGGAACTTGAAATGGTTTTCCACTCTCGGTTTATAAAAACCAAGGGTCCCATTCTGGCATTGGAAAATGAGGCTCATCATACAGATGGTTCATTTCAAAAATAATACAGAGTTGTTAGTTGCAGAATAATGCTCTAAGATCAAAGTTCCTTTGGCAAAACAAGATTTGGCACACTTGGGTTGGAAGATAAGTCCAATTCTCCCCAGTTTTGTCAAGGTCAGATTAATTTAGGAGAATGTCTTCGTACAGTCTCTGATACAGGTACCTTCTAGATGGGCCATATTCTTTTATCAGTGTTTAGATCAGTCCCTTGGGATTGACAGTCCTGGACCCAGGACATGTTCAAATTCTAGTTATTGGGAGGACACATTGAGAAGAGAGGCAAGAACGCTAACTACTTAACCTAGAGCTTTAGCCCATCACCCTTGGGAAAGTGGGGAATGCAGACTTGGAAATGCAGTCTTGAACCTGCGGCCAGTGCTATTTCTAGTGAGAAAACACAATGCGGTCATGCAAGTTTTTCATGAATGTAGTTACTCTGCAATATTATTTTCTATTTATGTGCTACTTCATGAATTTCCATTCTTGCAAGCAAATTACATCTGCTCACTCTCTTCTGGCTATGCAATCTGCCAGTCGAACAAAGCGTTCTGGCTATAGGACAATGGTTTTCCAATCATCTTCCAGATAGGAGAAACTTCCTGAGCCGTTCAGGTGTGTGGTTGGGTTCTGAGTAAGATTTTATTTGATAAAAGAGCTTTCTAGGCTCAAAAATCAAGTTTGTAAACCACCAGTAAGAGAGAATAGAGGCTGAACTTGTGCAACATGACAAAAGTAAGAAAGAATTAATCTGGATGCATTGAAAAGTCACTGTTGGAATGTAGACTATGTTACAAGCCAGTGGTTTGAAGCTATTTTAAAGAGATGTGAAAGAAGCCATCCATATTAAATTGAAGATTGTTGTCCTGATATTATTCTTACTCAAGGGCTATTGATTCTTTTTTAAAAAATCAAGCTGTTTAAAAATGTTGTGCTAAGGATGAAACCATATTCAATGACAAATGGACTGCATAAACTATCTTCACTGGGCCTTATCAAAGCTTTTCACATGGTGCTTTGATGGTTTGTTTTCAGAGGCAGAATCCAGTCCTGCATCCTTATCTAGCTTCATTATTATGGATATGAACATGGTTCCGAGACTCTCACTAGTTCCACAAAAGGAGATTTTGTAAAATGCAGCCTGATAAATTCTCTATTCACCACGAGAGCTGAAGAATGCTTTTCCCACTGTGCTGTAGTTTAAAGACGTCTCACCTGAGTTTCTACAGGAACTTGTGTTTCTCGGGAGAGTATTTAGGTTACAATCCTCGACTATTACTCGTCTCCCTTCTCTTTGTCCAAACTAAGTTTAAGTGCTTTTCCCGCACAGGTACTAGTCCAGGGAAACCTAGGATGAAAGACAGACTGGGAAAGAAGACCCTGAGAGCTCTGCCAAACATCCGGCAAAGCATTCCACAGGAACACAAAGCTTTGTCACTATGTTAATTCAGATCGGTCCAGCTCGCTTGGAAAATTGAAAGGGTAGTTTTAGGTCTGAAACTCCCCAGTACCACATTTTCTACCACAGAGCCTCCTTAGTTGCTCTCCGTTTTTTATGTAATTTTTCTTACTCAGTTTTTTTTGTTTTTCTTTTCATACTCAAAAGTTAAAAAGGACTTAACTTGTAGGCCAAGAAACCAAGAAGCCTGTCATTGGTGTGAGCAGTATCACGCTTCCAATTTACCAGCAAGGGTGTTCACTATGAGCTGAGCATTATGCTAAGATTGTCTGATTTCTTTCTTACAACAACTCTGAAGAAGGAAACTTTTTTATTCCAATTTTGTGGATTAAGAAATTGAAACTGAGAGGGACTAGATGATTTCCCCGAGGTCACTCAGCTAGTAAATGGTAGAAAAAGGATGCAAATCAAAACAGAGTTTGAGCATTTAGCTGCATGCCATACAACAGAGTTCAAGGAAATGGTGCGGGAGTAACTGCAACAGCTGGTGATGCAGAAGCTGAGAGACAACAAAAGAGGAAGAGCTACTGTTCTTTTCCTGATGGGAGCTCTTCTGGGCCTTGCTTCTTAGCATTGTCTTTGCAAGAATGTCCAAACCTCGAGAAATTTTGTATAAGAGTTTATTTGAGCCAAACATGGTGCACACTTGGAAGCAACATCTCAACAGACTGAAAAAGTGCTTCCCAGCATGACAGTTTGCAGATGGCTTTATATATTTTGAATTTAGGAAAGAATGTAAGGAAGATCATATGAGTGTGGCAGAAAGCAAGACAGGGAAATGTCTCTGGTTGGATTCCAGGATAGTTAGTTATCTCAAGTACGTGCTCTCTTGAAGGTGGTGGCACTTGAGGGGGGGACTGAAAAGTAGGCATTTCAAAACCATGTTAACCTAGATGCACAAAAACAATGACCACGACTTGCTTCAGGCAGGGATAACATTTTACCAGAGAAGTCACTGGCCAGAGACAGGACTACACATCAGGGACCCACTCAGTTAGGAATTTGTGATCAGATAACCTGGGAGGTTACTTTCCATTAGATGATCCCAGAGCCCCTCTTTATGTCCAACATTCATCTATGCATAATACAACATTTTCTCTCTCTCTTAAACTTGTTGTGCCTTATGTAATAGTTTGTATGAGGTCCAATCTGCATAGGTCAAATGAAACTAAATAGGACGGGAAAGGAGCAAGGTGGGTAGGATAGATTTTTTTTTTTTTTAACTTGGAAACTAAGAGGGAAAGGAATGATAGGGAATAAAGAAGAGGGAATGAGGAGAAAAACAGTAATTATGAGAAAAGAACAGCAATTGGAAAGAAGTTAATTCTTACTCAATTATAATAATGCATGGGCTAGCCTGGGTTCTTCTCTCTCTCTCTCCCTCTCTCTCTTTCTTCCTTTCTTTCTTCTATCAGTCCTTCCTTGTTTTGTTAAGCTCTTTTGGATTCTTATGATCATAAATGTGTTCAGGGTATCTTAATTATGATAATTATTTGTCAGGAAACTGAAGAAAATAAGAAAAGTTAAGGAAATAAGGAAAAGCAGAAAATAAGTCTAGCAGCTAAACCATCAGGACTTGGGGATAATAGACCTTTGTTCACAAAGTCAGACCCCAAGGAGAACTGGAACAGCATCCAGCTACTAACATAGTAGTATCTCATTATTGCCTTCCCCTCGTCAACAGGCCTCCAGTGTCTGTCTGTCTGTCTCTCTCTCTCTCTCTCTCTCTCTCTCTCTCTGTCATAGCTTTTACTTGTTCCACCACTGATTCTTCTTACTCTCTCATGGCTTTTTCTTACTCTTGACTTTGCATCATAGCCTTGCCTTCTTCTATATATGTTTTGACATAGAAACGTCCAAACCTGTAGAGAATTTTCATAAGAATTAATTTGAGCCAAACTGGTGACATATGCCAGGCAGTAAGATCTCAAAGGCTCCAAAAAGTAACAGTTTGGCAGCTTCTTTTACACGTTTAAAATTAAAGATGGAATTTTGTCACGGTCCCGTCTGGCAGGACTGCATGTTGTTGTGGAATGCTTGCCCTATATCCCTGGACAAGTGACGAACAAATTCACGCGGACTAAAGAAATCCGGTGGAGCAAAAAGGGGTACATGGTTGATCTCTAAGTGATATAGAGAGGGGCTGGCCTGCGTGGCTGGTCTCTCAGAGAGAGAGAGGGCCCCTACCCCTCGCCTGAACAGGCTTTTATTGACACTCCAGGATGGTTCTCATTAACTATGCACAGGTTCACTTTGGGTGGATACTTTTACAGATAACAGAGGAAAGAATGTTGCCAATTACTTCAAAGAGAAAGGTCATTTACAAATGTAAAGGAGAGAAGGCTGAGCTGTTTACACTCATGCTTGGGAAGTCTAGCATAAGTCACAGTAAACTTCTGCTGTCTCCATCCCAGGTGAAGGAGTTTATGCAAGAGCAAGTTTAAAAGCGGCCTAGGGACAATGCATGCCTGATTCCCCATGGGAAAACTATTCACGGATGTTCCCTGCACGCCAAGTGCATCTGGTCTGCGTTCAGAAACATCGCACACAAATAGGTTCCCTATAGAATTTAAGAGAGATTACACGACCGTGGGAAAAGGCAAGGCCGGCATTGGAACACAAGGTAGTCAACAAGATTATGTGTTCCCTTGAGGGTTAATACCCACTTCAGGGTTATTCTTAGATTTCAAACGTGTGTTAACCTAGATGCACAGAACAAGGGACAGGGTTGGCTTAAAACCTTTCACTGAAGAAGTTATAGGCCTGGGGCGTGACTACCCATCATGATCTGCCCAGTTAGGAACTTATAATCAGATCACCCCTGTGAGGTTATTGTCCATAGAACCCCTTTATTTTCATCAATATATATCACAGCTTTTGTCAGTCCATTCAAGGAAGTCTAGTGTATTCATTCTTTCATTCATAGAATATTTAGTTTGGATTAGACATCTCTCTTATATGTTTCCTTGATACTTCTTCCCTGCATTGAATATTTTTTAGAACATCTGACCAATTCACAAGAATCCCCTTAATTGTCCCTTTCACCCTCATAAATGTGGACTGTAAGTCATTTTGTTTAACATGATCCCACTTCCTTATCAGCCAGACCAGTCACAAGATCAGTCAATCACAGTTTCTTCTCCAGCAATTTGAAATAGTAACGAAGAGAAGGAGTCAGTCTCTCTAGGTGGCTGAGGCTTTAACTTGTGTAACGTGGCTGTCCTTGACCCTTACCTAGTAATACACTCTTTCTTTTTTCTTCAATCCAAGCAGAATTCAGTTTTCTCACTAGTTTCCACGAAAGCGTCTGGGCATTCTGGTTATCTTATAATTTTTTTTTGTAGTCTCCACTGTAAGTGAGGTGAAGGGGAGAGAGGTCACTCAGTCTCCCCTCTTCCTCTCCCTCCTCACTCTGTCTCTTCTGAGTTACATTTGTTCTTCCCCTTGTTTTATGCAGAGCAGTTTAGAGTTATCATCTTTTACAATTGGTGCATGCCCTGAAGACTCACCCACTAAGCCAATCAGCTTATCAAAGCATTACTTTCAAACCAGATATTCCTCCTCAGGGGAATTCTTTTCATTATACTTATCTTCTTCAGAAAGGTTTGTACTGGGAAGCTGTAACCAGCTTGATAACAGCACTCCTATTGAGCAAAGAAGTTAGTCTTTGGAAAAACTTAAGAGAAGCGGAGAGGAGAGTCAGGAAGAGAACACTGCCTGCATTGATGAGGCTCTCAACTCCTGGTCCCTGTCCTCCCTAAAGGACATCCCTCCCCCTGTTCTGTGAAATAGCCCATTACCTAATAATTCCCTTTTTAACTTAGATTAGCTAGGCTATCTTGCGCTTGTCACCCAATTACCCGAATTAATATATCCCCTTGTCAAAAAAGCATCACTTCTTATTGCCATTGGCAGTTATCTTCTCTTTGCTCTTCACTTGAATGAAAGCTTCTTAAGGGCAAGGACTGCATTTGTCTTGCTCACTATTTTATTCTCAGCACTTAGTGTGTTTTCCCAGACACATAATAACTATACTTTGAGTGACTATACAGTTATTACTGCCAATTGTGTGCTATGCGCTGTCTTTTGCACTGTGATTATAAAGATGAAAGACATGATCCTTGACCTCACACTGCTTCAAGTCTAGATTATTCTCAGATCACTTCAGTTCTACTTCTACTTTAATTGTCCCTTGTTTAGACAGGACTCTGAGCTTTGGCATAAGGGGCCAGTGTTGACTCAAATGACCAAGTCTCACAAGGGGCAGGGATAAAACTGGTCCTTGGGGACAGCTGGAACGAGAAACAAATGTGGCCAGACTATTCTCCATGTCAAACTCATTTCCTCCTGAGACTGATATAGCAACCACCAGCAGTTTTCACACTTACCTGATTCCAACTTTATTATAATTTTCCATGGTTCCAACTTGAAAAATTCTGGAGAAGCCCTCTGATTGGTTCAGCTTGGGTTAAGTGTATTTCTCTGGGCCTATCACTGTGGAGGGAAGGCAGTAGATTTATTTTAGGTTGGGTTTCCATCTCTACACCAATAACGACCTGCAGGGTCTGTAGGACAGTGGCACCTCACAATCCTAGCCCTGTGGATGGGGCGTGACCGGAATGGGGGTGGATGCTCTTCCAGGCAGACAAAATAAAACACGTCTGCCCACCCCATCTCCTTATCTTCACATTCATCAACTCTTTTCCCTGACTTTATTTAAGAAATGTCTGTTAAATGCTCTTTAGTGCAAGGCATTGTGCTATACTCTTAGAGTAGAGTAATCATTTACATTTTTTATATAAAAATTAACTTTTAAAGGGAAAACAAATGTCCTTTCTTAATTCCTATACTCATAACCCATCTTCTCCTGCATTTACTTTTCAGAGTCACAGCATAGGGAAACCTTCCAGCACTGGTTTATTTGGATCATCCCGGAGCACATGAATCAGGTTATTTTATCTTTTGTTCTTATCCTTGCCATCCTTAATCTGTCAGGCAGTCCTGAATCTATACCATCAGGCTTGTTTGTTCTACTTCTCTACCCTTTTATCATGGTTCCATTAACTCACATCCAAGGATGTCAAGAGAATAAATAGCCCAATAAAACAAAAGAATATACTTCTAGATTTTAAAAGAAAGAAACATCTAAGAAATACATAAATCATATGTATGACAATGGCCCAGAAGATTGCATGGGAAGATCTTTGTGTTTTCTGTAGGAGAAAAGAAAAATGGAATTTTCATTCTTTGCATCAGCATTTGACACCCGAGGTTATTGTATGTTGGTCACCAAACAGGAGGGATGCACATCAGGAATAATTTTGCCGGAATAAGCACAATTCCATGGAGGATGACCACACATTTTCTCTGGTGATCATCTTATCTTATAACTGGGAATAATTTAAACATGAGCTTAACCTACATTTTGTCTAAGAAATTACTAATCATGACCATTTCCTCCTGTGAAAACATGGTCCCTTATAATACGGGCTTGGCCTGCCAACCTCCTCACTTAATGTCACACCTGTATAATGGAGACTCATGTCTCCATGAACTCTTCCCAGATAAACAGAAGGTGCTTGTCTGAGAGTAATAAACCCCTGCTACACAGGTTGCTAAGAGCTCAAATAAAGATAAATTTGTTAGCCTGACCTAAATGTTCTCTAAATCTCAAATTAATCTAATGTTATCTGACATTTGGCACTTTCTTTATCTAAACCAAAAAGACCCCTTTTCGGTCAGGATCTCATCACTCTTTTCCAAGTAGTAACTGTCATTTTGCCTCCTGGTGCTTACCTGCTGCTTCAGTAGGGTACATTGTGATTTTCAAGTTTAGCATCCAAAATCTAGTGGAATATAATTCTAAGTCATTCTAAATCAAATGTTTAGTTCCTGGAGTCAATACTAATGTAAGGATAAGCTTAGCATCAAAGGGGATCTTTTTTAAAGAGTCTCTGTGTGACTTGAATTAATAATAAATTATTTTAGCATTTAAAAAATGCACTTTAAAGATCTCTTAATTTTAAGCTCATAGGTTTAGAGTCGAGAAAACTCAGACTCCAAGAAGTCATTTTCCCCAAGGTCACATGGGCGTCAGTGACAGAGTGCTGGCTTATGCTAGACATCGT
>VMDR010034201.1:0-11138 GCA_007922815.1 Macrotus californicus
ATTGTTAAAAGTCATTGACAGTTTCTTGATAGATTAGGTTAATGTACTTAAAAGAGAAAGGAGCAGTAGCAATTATCAAAATAAATTTAGGATTCTTAAGGAAAGGGAGCTCATACTATGTGCCAGGAAATAGTCTAGGTCCCTTTGTGATTACCTTATTTTAGCCTTCTAAAAACTCTAAGAGGCTACTTTATTATTCCCACTTTACAGACGAGAAAACTAAGGGTTCACGAAGTCAGGTAACTTGCCTTCTAACTCGCCAGGATTCGACTATGTCTGTCTCGAACACCACACCTTACGTTAACCAAGAATGCACTCTTATGGTGACGCAGTTTGTCTGTGGTGGTGTGCCACAGCCGGTTGTCTGCTTACACATGAGGCGACGTGAAGGCGCTTGGCTGCTGGCTTGGTCCAGTGGCTGCATGATGGTGGGGATAGCAATGCTGTGACCATCCTGGCCTTGTCCTCACGGTTGCAAGATTCAAGGAGGGAAGAAGGAAGGGGAAAGTAGGTAGCACTTGCACCCCCAAATCCCAAAGCTTTTCTAGAGACCCCACAGCCGACTTTCATTTCCACTCCCTTCCCTCGACCACAACAGAACTAAGGAGGAGGGTGGTAAGGGGCTGGACAAGCTGGTGAATGGTGTCCGCACAATCGTGTTGTGTTATGGGGTAGTAGATTCCTGTCCAGCTGGCTCTGTAGAGTCGTGGGAGTTAAATGACCAAGGTGTCCCAAGCTCATCTCCAGGTGAATGCGCTGAGTCAGAAAAACTGAGTTGTCAAGTGCCTGCCAAGACGGGCCTGTCCAGGCGCCACAAAGAGGACGTGGGGAGGGGCTGCGGCCACACTCTTGTGCTTCCTCACGAGTTTCCTGTCCGTGTGCAGTGTTGTAGGACCGTGGGCACTGGGCTTTTTCTTTTTCTGGTGATGGGTTTTCAAGTGGCCATAGAAAGAACATCAGACAAGAAGTCAGAAGACTTGGAGTCTACTCCAGCTTTACCCCCCCTGAGAGACCTGGAATAAATCCTGTAAGCCTTTATTTTTTCATCTGTCCAGAGTGGTGATAATTTTCTCACCTGTTTGTTAAGATTGCAGAATGTACCAGTAAGCACTTCTGAAGTCTCTCGGGTCTCACATAAAATAAGAAGCTTTCACCCTTACTAGGTGCAAAGGGGCCCTCTGGGTACAAAGACTGCTCTTGGACCATGAGGCTGTCAGAGGCCAGAGGGCAGAGCTGTGGAGTCCTCATCTCTCCCTCCCCAGAATGAGAACAGCATGGCACTTAGTAGGAACTCAGTGAGTGCTCATTCAGTGAGTGGCTGAGTGGGTGAATGACTGCATGAATAGAAAAGTGGATGAAGGATGATCCTACAACAATTGAATTCTGGCCTTCAGCTCTGCCTTCACTTCTGCGTGTCTGATTGCTGGAGGTTACTGCCTGGGAATCCCAAAGCACCCCCAGAGCGACCTCACCCTCAGGTGTGCTAGCCCTTATCTTCTTCACAGAACAATGGACACTTCCTGCTGCTGATAACAGTATCTCTCTCTTCCAGCCCTTGGCATGCAACTCCAGGTTTATATTTGTATTTCCTTTCATTCTCAACGTGCTATCATTCAAAAGTCTTGTACTCTACTTCTGTGGTACTCAGGCAGGACGTGAACCTCAGTCCCCTCACCACCCCTGCCACACACACACACACACACACACACACACACACACACTCTGCTGTGCACTGAGCTGCTTTTGCTTCTGAGATATGACCTTCTTTGGCAAAGTATTGGTGATGGGCTCAGGTAGAGGATTCAGTCAGCATCTTGCTGTGAGGTGGAGACCGGTCTGGATGTTCTTAAATAATTCCACTCCATCTTAGCTGTCCCTGGGGCTTTGATGTTTCACAGCCAAGCACGGCCAGCAGCAGACTTGAGAGTTTATATTTTCTGAACTAAAGGGCTAATGGACATTCACGAACATTAGATAGTGTCGGGGTGTGTTCAAATAAAGCACCAGAGAAATATGCACTCAGGTTGGATTGGAGATTCCTTTTTCTTCCCACCAGCGGTTTGCAGCTGTTTAGTCCCTTTCAAAATAACGTGTTAAGATGAAATTCACACGTCATTCAATTCACCCATTCACAATGTGCAGTTCAGTGGCTGTTAGTGTATTTATGGAATTATGCAACCACCACCACAATCGATTTGAGAACATTTTAATTACCCCTCCCTAGAAAATAACCCTACCTGTTAGCAGTCACTCCCCTTTCCGCCCTCTTCTCTCTCCACGCCCAGCCCTAGGAAACCACTAATCTACTTCCTGCCTCAGGAGATTTGTTTATCATGGGCATTATACATAAATGGAATCATATAATATAGTCTTTTATGACTGGCTTCTTTTCCTTGGCATGTTGTCAAGGTTCATCCATGTTGCAGCTTGTATTAACAACTTATTCCTTTTTGTTGCTGAATTACTATTCCATGTATGGACATAGGGCATTTTTATTTATCCATTCATAATTTGGGAGATATCTGAGATTTTTTTTCTATTTTTGGCTATTATGAATAATGCTACTATGACCATTCATGTTTAAGTTTGATGTTGTCATTTCTCTGGGGTGGATAACTAAGCATAGAGTTACTGCATCATATGATAATTCTATGTTTAACCTTTTGATGGACTTCTAGACTGTTTTCCAAAGCAGATGTGCCATTGTAGATTCATTTTTAGCTTGGTGGCATTACAGACATCATAATAGAGGTGGACATTTAAAGTGAGAACACTGAGAGGCTTAGTTAAGATTTAGACATGTTAAAAGAAACACAATTTTATTTTATTTATTTTTTTAGAGTGGCTTTTTTTTTTTCATAAAGAACTTTATTTATTTATTTTAGATAGATGGGAAGGGAGAAAGAGGGGGAAACATCAGTGTGTGGTTGCCTCTTTACACCCCACACTGGGGACCTGACCTGGCCCGCAACCCAGGCATGTGCCCTGACTGGGAATCGAGCCAGCGACCCTTTGGTTCGCAGGCCAGCGCTCAATCCACTGAGCCACACCAGCCAGGGCTTATTCTATTTTTAACTACTGTGCTTCTGTGTATTTTCAACTTGTGTCTCAGGACCATCAGAAAATCTTCCAGGAGACAGGATTGTGTTGTGCTGTCTGGCTTGCTCATGACGAGAGGCAAGATACCCGGTTAGTTATATCTGCATTCAAAGTCACCTTCACCAGAACATGGTTTAGAGCCAGCAAAGTCACCTTGACCAGAACATGGTTTAGAGCCAGCATCTTTCTCTGCATGCCGCCCGCCCCCCCCACGTGCTCCTGGTCAGGACAGGACACCCAGGGCCCAGCAGCCTTAGTCCTTGCGGATGCTTCTGGCCCTGCAGCCAAGGCTCAGCACAGTCTTGTGCTCATGGGTTTTTCCAGAGTGGTGGCTTTGGGAGAAACTTATGTCACAGAGATAACCCTGTGACCCCTCCACAGAATAAGGGGGGGAGAGAGAGAGAGAGAGAGAGAGAGAGAGAGCGAGCGTTGCACTATGTCAGAAACAGGGCATTACCTCCAAAATGGTTAAGGTGGAAGGAGAAGAAAAATCCAACTTAATAACTTTAAGATTTTAAATTGTATGTTCCATAGCTACCTCTATACCTAAACATAACATAATAAATAAACAATAAATGCCACCCTCTGGGTTTAACTATGCTGGCTTGCTTTCACAATTTAAAGAGAAAGGGAAAGAGAAGAAAGTGAAGGTGTCACTGTCCCTGGGAGTGTGAGTGTGCCCTTGCTTCAGCCTCTGGGTCTCGCCTCTGGGGATGCTGAGGGTGGGTGGATTCCTAGTCTGGCCCAGGAGATGAGTGTGAGATCAGAGTGTCTCCTTAAAGTGGTATTGCCAGTCACTCCCTGTTCCTTCCTACAGAGAGTTGGGATTTAATGGACAGCGTTTGGGGAAGCCAGTAATAATAAGTTAAAACATTCAGAATGTTACAGTGGGATCAGCGAGGGCAATGGAAGCCCAGAGAAATTAGCCATGGTGCTCACAGCCCCTGGGGCAGTAATGGTCCTGGAGCATGCCCTGGGTGGCCCTGAAGACTTTGACCCTGAGACCAATGTTCCCGTATGTGTCTCACTGCCTCAGGCGGCTGCAGCCCCCAGGACACCAACTGTGGATGGGGGCAGCAAGAAAGAGCCTGCTGGCCAGAGCATGTACCAGCCCCAGTCCTCAGGACTGAGCAGCGTGCCAGCATCTGGGGGATCTGAGGTTGACATTACAGTACAGGGTGGTGGCCCGGGATTTCAGACTTTCTGTCCAGCCTCTCAACTTTGGGGCCTGCTACTGGCACAGACCATGTTGTTGTGTGAACTTTACAAGCTCACCATTCCTCAGAACGGGCAATGCCCTGTGCTGAGGCTGGACAGCAATGCCTAGGCTCAGCCTCAGCCCCACTGTACTCTGCTTGGGGCTCTGTGTAGGGCTGGACCCACAAAACTGTGCAAGCTGCTCCTGTGAACCTTCCACAAAGCTTACTTTCCTCATCTGTAAAACGGGGACAACATCAATAGTGAGACTTCTCTAGTAAGTATCCATGATGATTGGGTGAGACCCTGTTGGTAAAAGTGCTTTATGAACCAGAAGAGACCACCACAGGATGCCAACTATGAATACAGGCAGACCTTGTGGTTGGCTTTTTCCCTCTTCATTTCATTGTGTTTCACAGACGTTGCTTGATTGACTAAAAGGCAAGACCTGCATCAGCAGAAAAACTACAACTGACTTTACTGTGATACTTGCCTTATGTGGTGGACTGGAACCGCACCGCACTATCTGCAAGCCATGCCTGTGCTGTGCATGAGTCTGTGAGTGTGTGGCCACACACACACTTGACTTTTGCCATTTTTTAAAGTTTAGAATGCTGTTTTTCAAGTCTTACAGCCTAGCAGTAAATGGGCCTTTGTAACCAGCAAAATGTCCCTGGTTCTCTGTATCAGAGAGATTGTCCACAAAAGACAGAGAACAAAATGAAATGTATCCCCTGACCTGGTGCTTCTTAGACCTGGCTGCAAATTATAGTAATCTGGAGAACTGAAAAATGCAGGTACTCAGGCCTCACCCTCAGAGATTCTGAGTCAGTTCATGTGGTAGGTGTGGGAGGTGAGTAGAGGCATCCTGGGTAGTTTTCAAAGCCGTCCAGTTGATTCTAATGTGCAGCCAGGCTGGAGAAAAACTACACCAAGTGTACCAGCTATTCATCTTAATCCCCGACTCCCGCCCAGGCGCTGGGAGGCCGGCAATGCTGCAGGCAACGGCAGTCTCAGGCTGCCCTGGTGCTGCTGGCAGCCCTGTCGCCTGCTCCTCCACCCTTGGCTGACATCCTGTTAGCTCACAAACTGAGACCCACAAAGTAAGGGGCCAGGAGCCTTTTGGGATTGTAGCCCTCCACATTTGAAGAGCTCATTAATGTGACTGTATTAGTTTCTAACACAAATTAGTTTGCTAATTAGTTTGAGATACTTTGGAGAAGGGGGTTTCCTTGGAGGAGGGTCCATGGGGACCCACACTCTTCCTGCAGCACAGAAACACCCGAATTTTTTTTTTTTCAAAAGGCTTGGAAACAAAGTTAGTATAATCAAGAGTGTGTTCATGAGAAGGCTCCGGTATTGACATTGTCCTTGGTAAGCATTTTGTGGTTCATATAAAGCACCTCTTGGGTTTTCAGGTACTTCAGCTGTGAAGTGTCACTAAAATATAGCTGAGCTTGCGTTGTGTCAGCAAGGATGTCAAGGAGGGAGTCAGAGGGTCAAATCTTCAGGGACTTGGCTGTTTTCATTTGCACGGTGTTTTTAAAATATCAGTGGCTCGTTCTGTTGGCAGCTTAGGGAGCCATTCAGTGTTAGAACTAAAAGTGTGTGGGCTGTGAATAAGTCAGTAAACGGTTAAAGACCAACGGACTAACCCCTTACAGAAGTACCAGTTCTGATTACTGGAAGTCTGGGAGCTTCCACATGTATCCATTCCCATGGACAGCTGTTGGCTAGATTTGAAAATAAAAAAAAGCTTCTCTCCAGTGTTTCTCAAATGCCATTTTGTCTAAGAATCGCCTGGTGCTTATTACAGTGAATTGCCAGGTCCCCTGCCCAGAGACTTACACAGGACTTCCAGGGCTGTGGACCACATTTTCCATGCACCCCGGCTGTCAAATCACTGCGAGGGGCCATAACTCAATCTATTTCCAAAGAAAGGGGTCTGGAAGTAGCTTTTCTTTCTCCTCCCACACTCAGTCTGTCATCTCCTTCTGCCACCCTGTTCTGACATTTTCCTTATGTTCGTCCCCTCTTCTCAAGCTCCTCACCCCAGATCATTATCTAAGCTCAAGGCACCCCACACGTGGGTCAGTGCTTCCACTGAGTTAGCCCCCCACCAGGGTGTGGAGCCGAGAGGGGCCCTGAGTGACGCGGACAACAATCTTCCTTTGACCTCAATTCCTGAGTGACTTCATTTGTCAGAGGTGCCGAAATGGTGAACAAAGGCTGGGTCTTACAAAGTGCTGCTTTTTTTTTTTTAACTTGAATTTTTGTCAACATTTAAAAGTGGGGGAAGTTCCCCATAAAAATCCAGCTATCTGGCTATTTTTAAAATAGAAGATCCAGCCACTCTGGTCAGACTCCCTAAGGGTGACAGCTGGAGTTGAGGACAGGCTGCATCCTTAGGATGCTGGGCACACGTGGGAAAGACAGGAGCTCAAGCCTCAGGGCTCTGCTGCTCCAAGGCCCTTGATCTAATGTTGTATTTGTAATTCAGCACATTTTTCATAAAGAGGCCTCCACAACTGTGTAAGTTTTAGACTCTGTGAGGCCTGGATCTGCCTGTGCCCCTGTGTCCTCTGTACCCCCTACCCTGAGGACGAGGGTTGCCTACCATTTATCATCAGACTTGCCAAGATATTTTCTTAACATAGAGAAATGTGTCTCTGACCTTCTGGGTCTGTAGACACAAAAATTCTGAGAGGACCTCGTGTGTCAGGCAGAAAGAGAGGGCACCTGTGTTCTCGTGCGTGTTCTGGCCTGCGTCCCTGGAGCTGATTTCATAACCCGCGGCTGCGTCAAGCTCTCGTCTAGAATTTGTAATTCCTTAAATCCCCTACAATAGAAACAACATGTTTGTATGTAGTCAATAAGCTTGCTTTCTTCTCCATTTCTTCAAAGGCACCTTTAAATCCTCTCATTTAATCTTTATTTGGAGGATGGAGAATCCCATACTGGAGAAAGAAAATAAGAGATAGAAAGAGAATGAGCTGTGCACCTTGCTTGTCTTGAATGAAATGTCCGAGGGGAGAAGGACCGGGTCTGCTCTGTGTTTTGACTGCGAGTGTGTGCAGGCCCCGCTGAGTGCTCCCTGCGAACTCAGTATTCGCGGACACTGATGACAAGACACGCACAGTATAGATGAAAGCATCTGTTCTTCAGTTACCTTCTGAGTCACGATTTTTCTACATTGGTCACTGCTTGGAACAGACCCTTTTATCCCACAGCATTAGAGCTCTGTGGAAATTCAAATATTTCTGTTGTTGTTACAGAGTTCAGTTGTTGTCACACTGCTCTACTGGCAATTCGGTCATTGTATTTTCCACTTCCAAGATCCTATTTTCTTTACTTCGGTATTTCTTGTGTTGATCATAAGGTGGTTTTAAAGCCTGATTTTTCACTCTTGAGACTGTGAAGGATTCGGCAATGTTATCTGTGAATATGTCTATTACTCAGCACGAGCCTGTCTCTGGTCCTCGGTGGGATGGAGAAGCCACGTGCGTTATGGGTGCTCGGCTGGGAAGTCTCCCCAGGCTGCTTCTCCCAAGCTTATTTTAACTCTCCACTGGCACAGACTGTTGGGCCTCTTCTTTTTTTTTTCTTCAAGACAACATCTTCTAAAAAGGAAGCACTTGTTTAAAATGTAAAAATAAGACAATATAAAAAAAGGGCATGTGTTAAACATGACCATTTGCCACATCTACTTTCTAATTTTTCCTGGCTGAGGTGAAGTGGGGGATGGGACTTATGACTCAGTCGGAGCCGTTAACTATTTTTTTTCTACAATATAATGGGTTGAGAGCCATTACCCACCAGGCCGGTGTGGACATTTGTGGGTCATGACTGTGGAATTAGTCAAAAGGAGTCGATTATTTTTATGATATTATTAATAGTACCAGCATATTTCTCAATAGTTTCCTATCTTATTTATATTTCACCTACATAAATGTCAATCTAATATTTTTCCTATTAAAAAAATCCTAAATCTTCAATACTGCAGCTAAGCCCTACAAACACAGTTGCTGCTTGTTCTTCAGCAATGAAGAAACTGATTTCTCTCTTAAGAGAATTGTTTTATTCTAAATAAAATGATTCAATAGATGACTTAAATTCTCATTCATCCGTATCACTAGCGGCATATTATAGTTTTTCAAACTTTTCTTTGACCCCACTGCCCCTGGCAACACGCTAGATAGAGGCAGCTCCTGTGAGGTGAACATTTTGGTGGCCATCGGCGACTCTCAGGACCTTGTTTTGTGCAATCACCGAATTAGTTAAAAGCATCTGATTCCAGTGATGCTGTACAAAGAAACTGGGTCAGTCTTTTGCGGAGGCCATCTAGCAGTGCTGAGCAAAGTAGTTTTGTAAATCTGCTTCAAAACATTGAAGACATAAGGCAATGAAAAGCTACCAGACCATAATCCTGGGAGAAGGTGGAAATCTGGAAGTGAACATGGTTTTGGGAGCTGCTTTTCCATGAGGAGATTTGCAAATTCTAGAAAAGACAGCTGACAAGCTGAGGACCAAGTACCACTTTTTAAAGTTTCCAGAATCGAGGAAGACAAAAATACAGCAGTGCTGGGTAAATCCATGTTTGGGGTTGACATCCAGAAGGTCTCTCCAAGGGAAAAGGCAGGCGGAGGGTAGACGGGTGCCCTGAGGAACTGCAGCCAGCTGAGAATTGTCTCTAGGCCTGAAACTGATTAAGATGATTCTAGAATGTTTGTTCCTTCAGATGTCTGAAAGAGTCAAACAAAAATCCTGGAAAGGGTGTTATGAGAAAGGAAAGGAAAGAGCCAATTACTCTTAATGTAGATGCAAAAAACCCTAGATAAAATATTAGCAAATTTAATCCATCCATATACAAATGTACATTTAAAATATGGACAAGTCATTTGTTTTCCAGGAATGCAAGTTTATTCACATATTTGAAAATCAGTTAATGTAATTCAACACAGAATAAAGAAAAAAATTATTTTGTAGATGCAGCCAAAACATTTGATAGAATTTAAGCATGTTTATAATAAACTCTTAGCAAACTGTACTTTCTTAAATTTCTTAAACAAAAGGTGTCTACAAAAACAGAGTAAATAAATATAGTAATTAAGGAAGAAATATTAAAAACTTTCACCTGAGAGCAGAAAAGAGCAAGGATGCTAGCTAGTGCCACTGCTATGCAACATTTCACTGAAGGTTCTCATCAGTACAGTTAAGTCAAGGAAAAAATTAAACATTGGAAAGAGAGAAGTACCACCATTCACACAACACATGTTTGCATTCTTAGAAAAATCCAAAAGAATGTCTAAATAAACTATTGTAATTAATAAATGGATTCAACCAGGTCATTAAATAAAAGCTCATTATAGAAAAAATCAATTATATATTTATATACTAACTCAAACAACTAAAGAGTAAAAATTCGAACGTAGTTAGGAACGTAGCTGACAAAAAATAAATAACAATGAAGAATGGAGACAGAAGGGCAAAAACACAGAGAAGAAGGTAATTGCATAAATAATGGCTAAGAAATATACAAAACTTCCCTGGCTGGTGTGGCTCAGTGGATTGAGCATGGGCCTGTGAACCAAAGGGTTGCTGGTTTGATTCCCAGTCAGGGCACATACTTGGGTTGCGGGCCAGGTCCCCAGCTGGGGGCATGTGAGGGGCAACCACACAATAATGTTTTTCTCCTTCTCTTTCTCCTTCCCTTCCCCTCTCTCTAAAAAATAAATAAAGTCTTAAAAAAAAGAAAGAAATTTGCAAAACCGATGAAAATCATCAATGCATAAATTAAGAAGTCCTATAGTCTCTAAATAGGATAAATAAAAAGAAATCCAAACCTATGCGCATCACAGTTAAACTGCTAAAAAATGACAAATAGAAAATCTCAAAAGCAGCCAGGGGTAGGGAAACATGAAGACATACTACCCTCACATTACAAAAACTAGACAGGCTGAATTTGTATGAGCAGTAATGGAAGCACAAGAAAATGGGGGGAAAAATGAAAAAATAACTGCTGACCTAAAATTTTATTTTCATCCTGAAAGAATTTAACTGAAATGGGAACACTTTCAGATGAACGTAAATTTAAAGGATTCACCACCAGCGCCCTTATTCTCAAAAAAATACCCTGGGCTATTTTTCAGGCAGAATAAAAATGTTCACAGATGGAGGGTGGGAGAAGCAGGAAGATAGGAAGAGGAAGAGAAAGGGATATTTGTGAACAAACTGGAATGAATATTGTCTGTATAAGACAGTAGTAAAAATGTTTTGCAGACCTAAGTCAGAGGCAGGTAAATGGAGTTCAGGTATTCTAGGCCCCTCGTGTTGCCCAAGAGAAGGGCAAGAGGGCCCGTCAACACTACATTATAATAAGTCACGAGTGTGTGTGGCAGTCTCACATGCAGCCACTATAAAGGGCTTATATTAATAACTTTGAAGCTAATAGCAACAAAAACATGGAATAACAAACACAGCTCCAATCCAAGGAATGGATTGAGATCAGGAATGAGGACGATAGAGCAGGTAGAACAAATAGAGAACACAGACTAATATTATAGTTTTTTAACTTTATTTATTTACATTATTTTATTGCATTTTTCCCATCACCATTTTTCCCTCCTACACTCTCTCCCACCTTTACCCGCCACCCCCGCAAGCACCACCCTGTTGTCTGTGTCCATAAGTGCTCTCTCTTTTTGCTCCATCTCTCCAACCCTCCGAATTCCCCTCAGAGCTGTCCTCCTGCTCTCCATCTATGAGTCTGTCTCTCTTTTCCGTGTTAGTTCAGTTTGTTCATTGGATTCCACATATGAGTGAAATCACATGGTAATTGTCTT